>JAODGB020013055.1:0-40923 GCA_027574905.2 Earota dentata | reverse complement strand
ATTTTTCTGCTTCAAATGGTAGGCTCTGACTCAAACTGATGTTGCCATATTCGCTGTGGTTATAAATTCAAATAAACATAAACAAAATACAAATGCCGCTTTTTTGTTTTATCGGCATAACTCGCCGATAAATGAATTTTTACCAAGCTTAACTAAAAATTGGCAAATTTTTGATATTTTCAAAACATGCCATGAAAAATCCACACACGCACGAAAATCCTTCATATTTTCCGAACGCTTCCTGATCTGAAGTTTAATTGCAGATTCGGATAGCCAAAGAGTTGATCTATATATAAGTGCCCTAAAAAAGTTTGGCAATATATCGTTTTTTTTTTCTTCAAAAAACGCCAAGGAAAAACTTTCATATTTCGCAAATACTTCCTTCTTTCTTAAGTTTCCTTTGACATTCGGATAGCGAAAGAATTGCTACTGCTATAAAGAGCAACTTCTTCGCTATCCGAATATGCAAAGAAACTTAAAAAAAGACGAAGCTTTAGGGAAATAGTAAAAAATTGCCAAACTTTAAAGTCCATTTTAGGGCACTTGCAGGCCCTTGAGCGGGTTAAAATTAACAGGAGCAATGAGGAATACAGAATAACGTTTTAGATTAGGCTCGGCGTTCCATGCGCAGGCCCGTAGGAACGCTGTTTTTTGTGAGGGGGCATTAGTAATGAATTTTTGTGAGAGGGCGATCTCTAAAAAAATACAGTGCCGGACGTATGGAAAATTTAAAGTCTACATAAAATTTAACATTTTTCGTTTGCATGAGGGGGCCGCTCATCTCGATTACCCTGCCATAGAGCGGATTGCAGAGAACTACGAAATTGGTTACACTTTCTGCACCCAGAACCAGCGTGGATATTCTATGTGAGACGCAGTCACGTCAAAACAACGTATTTTGACTGGCAACACGAGAAAATTATGTCGACTTACTACGCTTTATCGTGCTACGGACCTTTATCAGCCGAAAGCGTCGCCAAATTAAATATTAATTAATTACGATGACACTGGCGCGACCTGTGGGCATTTCGAACTAAAAACAACGGAAATTACAGAATGCATGCAATTTCGAGTCGGGATTCCGAATGTTGCCCACAGCAACAGCATAAGTGGCCAAATGACTTTATCAAATAATATTTTGCATTTTTTAGCAAACTGTTGTGATAGAGTGAAAATTCGTTACATAAATGTTGGAATATGTTGGAATGTTTTCGAAAATTGAGTTTGTGAATTTGCGATGCACGCGCTAAGCCCATGGCAACCAATTTTAATGGCTTAAGAGCGAAACAACAAACAACAATCAAACGGGCCCATGCAAAGCCGCCGCGCCGCCCGGCAACAAGGCCAGGCGCGAACGCACCGCACTGCTGGAGACCGCTCGGCAAAAAGCATCGTCGCGTATTGAGCAAACACAAACAATATCCAAATAAATTGCCCACGCCGACGCAAGCACGCGCGCCCCGCGCTTTAAAAATAGACGATTACATGCAAAAATTGAGCGAACCCGCGCTCGTAATTGTTTACGTCTTTGCGTTATCGAGCGTTGAATAATCCGCGTAGACTCGGACTAGACTCGAGTCGATGTATATGCGGCATGGCAACCGCCTCGATTGAATTATTGCCAAGAATTCGAATAAAAGTGAAAATAAACAGATTCATCAATCGCAGCGAACCACCGGATCTGCGTTGGTTTGGATAGAATCGTCGAATAATATTCGCGCATTTCTCCTCGAGGGAGCTGGTGGCGTCGCGCTGAAGGCCGCAGCAGTGAGCAATATATTCTCGACCGTAAATAGCACCTAATTGTTATCTCCACGGAGTTCGTATATTAAGAGAAATGAGATTAATTAATATGTAACAAGATCGCGCGCCGAGCAATACATAATTATTCCGCGCGCCGCCGCCGCCGCAGTAGAAGTGGAAGAACACGAGCTGCGAAGCCATAAATGAATGATGTAAGATTATACACGCTGTCTAGGCTTTAGGCCGATCCCCTGTTTGCTTCCATCTGTAATTCTCTGGGTCTGGGCAACATTTGAAATTTTAATTCAGCATTAGAACGGCCAAAAATAACTAGCCATTGAAGTGATTGGAATAAGTAATATAAATATTGAATATGAATTAATATGAACGATTCAATTTCAAAGCACAAAGTTCCGAAATATCCCAAAAACATCGTAATCCCAGTTGATTGGGCATGTTTCGATCTATTTTTGATTTAATTAATTTCGCGAACGATGTGTAGAGATAGGAGGCATGAAGCGGGCCTGAAATAAATTCACAATTAACGCACATGAGCGCGGCGGCCATGCGCATGTGAGCGAAGTCAGCGATACTGTGTATATTTAAATATATTCACCATTACGCCGATCAAACAATGTTATAAAATGTTAACGCTGCGAAAGAGCGCGACACACATGCAGAGGAGATGAGATGTGCGCCGCTGTGCGCCATGTTTGCAAGTATGGCCGCATGTGAGCGCGAGAGCGTTCAAGTCGAATGAACGAATGAATAAAAAGCATTGTGCAAACGCGGGCGAATGGACCGGTTCGAACCGGTTCGTTTACAACTCGCGTACGCCTTTGCACTTCTACACAAATTAGTATAGCACTCGGAAGGTGCATGTCTCCATAGCCGCAATTACTCTACACTCTACACGGTCTACAACAGCAACTACAACAACTAGACCTAGCCGAGCTATATAATTCTCGATGTTGTCTATTTGGTCATGCTACTTAGGAACAAGGGGCTAGAGCTTTCAAAAAAGCTTCACTTAAAAGGGTTCACTTGAAGGCCAAACTTTGTGCCTGAATCTCGTACCGAACGTACGATAGTAGAGCATATCAAGTTTTGGAATGTTTGTAAAATATACTAACCCACTATTTTGAATGGATTGATGTAATCTTAAAATTGAACTTCGTATTTCATAAGTATCGTAAAGTCTTGTTTAATTAAATAAACCTTATACCATATGATTATCATAATAGTATGCAACTTTATATGAACATGTATTGTTCACAGCATTATGAGTGATGCGACCGTTTTTTAGAAGTGGACGTGCGGATTGTTCAAATCATCCTCCAAGCTCGCCCAAAAACTTGAACGAAGATGGAAGAATACGTTCTGAAAATTCACTTCGAAATTACACAAAATCGCACTGTAATTCCCAATTAGAACTAGAACTAGGATTGAGAAAATCTATCCACATTTTACACAGTTGTATCAGCATCGGCATTTATCTCCAATGCGCCTAATTACATTTGACCATAATTCGTTGTTCTTATGTCATGGCGTGTTTCTATGTGCTGTTTTCGCTCAACTATTATTTAATTTTTTCCGCCGCGCGCCGTTTGTTTATCGCGGCTCGCGTTCTTCGCTCGCCGAGAGCTCTGCTCGTGTGGGTTTCAGCTGGCAGTCCCTCCGCCTCAGCGGCCATGACTTTTTCAATAATAACAATAAATAATCGCTCACAAGCAGCCATGGATGCCCGCAACGGGGCGATGCCGATGCTTATTTCGTGCGGCAGGCTGGCTCGCATCAGTAATCGCCTCGCTTCGCTTATAATTTTATCATTTAACAACTCGAAGCTTTCAGTTTTTGTTGCTTCCAATATGGGCGCCGCATAGGCCCGACTCTTCTCGGTCTTTCTTCGTTCTGCCCAGCTACTTATTCTAATAACGCTACAAATCATTGTTAGGAATTAAATTCGTGTTGTTGCCGTGGTTCTTTTTTTTTTGTTAAATTGTGTTTTGTTCAATTTATATCTTGTTTATTGCATAATTATGTCTTATTACCACATCGTTATTATTAGTAGGTGTTTCTAAACTGATTGCATTCGATTTTATTTTGTTGGCAAATGTACATGATGAGCCTACAGCTTATTCGAGCAATATGCAGAGCTATTAAAATATAGGTGGCGTTTGTGTGTTGAGTGTTGACAGGAATCACAGGAAGCAAGCATTGCGCATTAAGTCCGCGGTGCGTGCGCGTTGCTTGCCAAAATAGAATCGTAAAAATCGAATGGGAAACAACTGAAGGACCAATTATTTATAAAATTGTAAACAAAGCATAGCAGCAGTTAAATGCCAGAATAGACGCACTAGTCGGAATGGCGAATGCACTTGTTTACGCCGATGTGAACGCAGTGTTTTCAAATGCAGCGAGCTGGGCGACTCCTGCGCGTTTTCTCTAATAATAAAATGCGGCGATAAAAACAATAATTGTCGCGGATTCGGCGCTGGTTGGTGCTGTGCGATTGTTATTCCGACAGCCGACGTGTTGCGTATTCAAATGCGAGTGATGTTTACTGCGGGCCAAAGAATTTGCGTCGATGCTTGGCGATTTGCGTCGCATTTTAAAAATCTGATATTTTTCAAATTGCCAATGTTTGTCAATATTACATCGAGACGACATACTCACACAGTATTTATCGCTTACAATGCAGTTAACTCGCTCCATGTTATCAAATCGTTTGCTATTCAAAACGATTATTTCAAATGTGTGCGTGTATGTTGCAACCATTTAGACGATCTTGCTGTTAAATTTTTGCACCTTTGCACGAGAAGTAAAAAAATCGGTTACGAACGGTTTCGACTTGCACACGAAGGGTTTCGTTTCAGTGAATGCAGGACATATAATTAAGGTATTTTCCTTTTTGAAAATCTTACCCAAATGTGTTGTCCTACTCCGCCACCTTCCGTCCAGATTTCACACAAGTAACAAATAACCCCCTCTAACCGAGACTTATTTTAAATATTTGGCATTGTTAACTATTAACTAGTGGAACCTAGGTAGGATAGTAGTTTCTATTAGCATGCCAAATTTCTATATTTTATAGTTTCTGAGAAAATCGGCTGTGACAGACTTTCAAGAGGTTCGTTTTTTTGAAATGGAACCCTAAAATGTATCAAATTTACACGAATATGAACGCGATTACACCGTCACGCATTATTATTTAATATCGTTTGTTCATTACATAGTTTTTTTGTCATGTTAATGTTGCCGTTATCTAGCGTAAAATGGTGTGATGGGACTGAGTGGACGCGGTGACAAAATCTGCGACCTGTGAGATAATTGTCAGGAGTGGCCAGCACGATGCAAAAGCGTATCACGATTTCATCATCGTCACCGACGCTGACGTGCAACGGAGCAATTTCGGGCAACATACGAGACGAGATAATTTGTATGGGTAATCATTTCAACTAATTGCATCATTTGCAACTTTAGAAAACCAAAATATTATTGATTTCGATGTATTCTCACTGCGCATGCTCTCGCTTAGCTACATTATGTGTGCAATGCTGTATTTCCAAGTTTTCAATTTCCGCTAAAAGCTCACAAACGTAGTGCTCTCCCGAGCAAATTCTTCGTTGGAAATCAAATCAGCAGGAATGGAAAGGTCAGTCTTGGGAACAATTGGACCTGTAGTGTAGCTTAATAACTCATCTCTTTGAGTCTCTGATACACCTGCATTCGTATCAGATGGTCAGTCGCCATAAAAGAAGTAAGGCTTTCAACACGAAAACGCATGGCGAATATTCCTTCCACCCTGTATGTTCTACGTGTGCACCGAAAACGATACGCGTGTGTAATACACATTCGCACTTATCACTTAATATATTTGCAACACGCTTGAGGCGCTAGAAGAAAAATGTGCAAAGGACACAAAGAAAACTGAATTCGCCTAAGAGGTAAGAGTAAGGAGTTAAGAGGCGATTATTTATGCAAAGTGCGCTATTACTATTAATATATGAAAATTATACAAGCCGTTAGCTTACGCTCACACCGGGCGTTGCCGTAAGCTGCTTTGCGCTGCCAACGCACGCAGTGCGATGTCAGTGACAAACACCTGGTAAAATTGAACATTGGAGCAAGCTAAATTTAAATATACTTTATTGCGACCATAATAAAGTAATAAATTATCAACTTTCACATTAGCTCTTAACTGCGCACGGCGACAACAACGCGCTGCAAGCGCCACACATGGAAGGAGCGTTTTACGAATTTAAATTTTTATTAACAAACTGCATAATTTAAGGCCCGCGCAGATCTGTGTCGGTTCGATGCTTCTTTCGTTGTTTATTGAATAACATTATATGAAGTGAGAGATTGTTTGTTAGTGCTTAGCATTTGCCTTCAATAACATTTATTCCTTTGTTGCTTCTTGAAAATATTGCTTTACTGAGATAATATAATATTCAGAGCAAAATCTTCCGCATTTGCAATAAAATACGTCTATTTTTAGTTGCCGTAGTCCTTTGGTGTTCATATCCGTGTTCCTTAATAACCAATTATTTCCAAAATAGAATGACTACTTCCTGGAAAGGACTATAATGGTTCCCCATTTCAAAGGACTATCTATATGTTCTTGCTCTTGAGATATCGTCATGTATAACCAGATCAGTTATACATATTTTACTCATTTTCTACAATCGTCTCTTACACGTACACGATATGAAATTTTAGAGACTTCATTGTCGTCGCGTATACTGGCTTTCTGGATGTAAATATGACAAATGATAAAGTTTATCTCCCACCGATTGTAAAAGATGCGCTTATAAATAGCGAGCCAATTTGCACAGTTTTCAACTTAACCGCAAGTGAGGTTTCATAAGTGGCAGGCGAGCGTTTGTTTAGCGTTTGTTTAGCGCATGTTTTAGGTTATTAATAAATAGCCGTAAACACAAGCGCGCGCCGGGCGTAATCATCAAGCACATTGTGTACTTATTATAAATGTCTCGCCCGGTGTTATTTGTTTGAGCGACATAATTCAAAGCGTCAACATCACGTGCGGTGCGCGGCCGCAATGAGGAAAGCGCGGCCAATTTACGAGCGAAAACTCAATCATCCGATCATTTGGCGGTATCATCGATGCATTCATTCAAAACTGTCCGCTGCTAATTGAATGCCCCAAATGCGAGCTTATTGCCGCTGAAAATAGATTTGGAAGCGCGGCGCGTCGCTGCCACTGCGGTGGGGGGGGGCCAGTGTACATATTTACTAGCATGCGATGGTGGAAAGAGCGTACATTTCGTATGTAGTGATTATGTATAGAGTCACTAGCCAGTGTATACATTAACTGAATGTATGGTTTGACTGTAACATATACATGGATACATCAATAAAATACTCAAGTTCAATGCAGAAGTATTACAATTATCTCAGCTCGCCTTATTTGTTTACAATAAGGAGTGCTGGGGCTAGATAAGCCAATTAAGATTTAAGACCAAGAATAACAAGCGACCGATAAGCGCGATAAGTGCCGCCGATAAATAAATGTACGCGCGCCCACCTCGCCGAGCACGACGCTGTCGTGCACGAATCGAAACCGGAAGTCGCCGGAAGCGTTACGCGCTGAAGGCGTGCGCCGCGAAAACCCTGCGAGAGGGAGAGAGATATAGATGTAGATGTTCACATACATGTAAGTAAGTACGTGTTAAAATGCTAAAAATACATACTTACTTAAGTACATAAAGTTTTGATTGTCTTCTAACTAAATAAGTACTTCGTCAGTGCGGTCGCTGGGTGTAAATTGTGAATTGTAAATAAACTCGAATTTGCATTTTCCTTGACCCAATGTCACAATGCGTAATGCCACGCGCTGGCGGTATGTTTTCTATTTTATTATGATACATTATTTAATTGCGCATTGTTCCTCGCGCCTTAAATCAGCGCGGGCGCTTGTGCGATTTACATAGAAATCTATGCGTATGTGCCGAGCGTGATGTTCGTAATTCTGCGTGTTTCATTACGAACGTTGGCGTTTGCGCTATGAAAACGTGTTAATTAGTTATTGAATTTATGGCGCAATGCATTTTCGAAGTGCTGTGCTAAGTAATTCATGGCGGCGCGAAATAAAACCGAAACGAATTTCGTTCGTTAGAGCACACATTTGGACGCGTGCAATTATCCAATTTCCTCATTAATTGAATTGAATCAATTTAGAAAGTTTCTCGTCGCCGCTGCCAGCGCTCGGCCGCTCGTCAATATCCACTTAGTAACAAGAAGACAACACCAACAAACAAAAAACTGCTTTGCTGCGTCCTTTCCTTCGCCGGTGTGAGCACCTGATTTCCGCAGAGCGCGCTTTGTTGGTGTCGCCATGGCGCCGCGCCGCACGCCTAACCTTGCTTGGCATCCAGGATTTCAGCTGATGGCAAGGAAATGCGGAATATGAATGAAGAGCGGCAGCGCGTTGCGATGGGGGATGGGTATTGGTTTTTAACTTGTTTTGATGTGCACATTCAAGTCGGTAGGGACAGCGGCGGCGGCGCTCGGAAGCGGAGAGCGCGAACACGATGCCGATGCCGGCTCGGATGGCGGCGGCACTGTTGCCGGGCGGAAAATTGATGTTTGAGGCAGCGGCGAGAAACGGCCTCCAACCTCACCAATCTGGAGCAGAAGCCAAACCAAGCTATCACAAACAGATAGAGATAGACGCTGGAATTAAATGTACCTCCTTAAACTACACGACCCTGCCTGAGCGAGGCAAGATACAAAACTAATCACTTCCAACATTTTGAGTGAAGATTTTTCATATTTAATAACAGCGACTTCCTGTCAAGAGGAGTCTATTTGCCAGCAAGAGGTGATGAATTGCTGGATTTGTGATAAACAGGATGTGCGAATGTGGAACGTATTATGGAACGTATTCAGCTGCAGTACGGCCCTTTTACAATTGAGCTTTGTTCGCATGACCATTTATTTGCAACTGCATCTGATGTGGAATATTTGGAAAAGGGACATCCTAATAAGTCAAGACTACCGGGAACGCATGCGCATCGGCGACACTATAGTACCAAGGAAAGGTGTATGGCATGACGGGTGGCGCGGGCGGCTAGCAGGGTAGCGAAAGGCACCCGCCGACGCCGACGGAAGCGCGCACACACGGCGCGCGGCTCGTGTGGCATAAATTACGGCCGAATTCGAAACATGCCTGCGAACAAATGCTTCCATTCCACCACCCCAGCGCCCCTAGCCTCCACACGCATGCGGCACAACGACGCAAGGTGCGTATGCATTCGGATTACAAGTGTCGCTGGCGGCGAGCAGCCACCCTTCCTTCCACCCCACCACGGCACGCACCCGTGGTGCTCGCACATTGCGGATGCAGATGCGGACGTGCCGACGTGTCGTCAATCCAATCGACATTTGGTAGCGCTGGTAGCCAACCAACCGGGCAAATTTTTGTCTCACAACAACGCTTCATAAATATGTCCGTTTAAGGGAGTAATTAACAAATGCACATAATTATATATGCATTCAAAAATGGAGCGATATGTTTCGTTGGACAAATAATAATTTATTACTTTTGATGCGCACGGAATTTAACCAAAAGTTTAGTGTCATTTTACCATGCAATGCATTTTTATAATGCGTATTCGCTGGTTTCGGTGGTTTTTGTCGGGGAGGTTATGGCTGTTTCGTGCGGCTTGGTGAATTTAATGGCGCGCGCCGCTGACGGTGCGGCCGGTGCGGAGAAAAATCGCAATCTATAAATAATTAAAGAGTGAAAGCGAAAACGCGCTTCATTTCCAACACATTTGCGGGCGCAAATATAGCACTCGTATGTAACATTAGCATCCGCATAACCATTAATAATGCAAGCACACTCAGGAGATAAAGGCCGCGCCGCCGCCGCCGCCGAAAAAAAATTGCGCAGTTACCTAATTTTTTAGCAGCCGCAATTCAACATCAACAAGCTGAAGCTTTCTTATCAACATTATATTTATACTTGTACATACAGTGCGATACTTTGTTTCACATAACCTCGCACTTGTTTTGGTTACATAAATTCTGGTTTGACTAAACACTGAACTGGAAATGAAAAGGAGTCGAATTGAATGTGTACAATGTTTACATTTTGCATCATTATCGCGTTATGTATGCTGTGTTGTTTAACTTATCACCAAGGATATGTATGGATGTGATGTGAACTTCCATTTTTAAATAATTTCTGATACTATATTGTTAAAATCTAATTAAGGGACAAGCAAAATCATTTTCCTACTTCTTACAACATCTTTGGGAGAGGTTTCATCCCCAAATGATTTTCACGAAGTGTTTATCAACAATCAATTAATGATACTTTCATTTATATCTGTGATTTCGGGGAATAATTTCGCTAGGATTTTGTATACATTTTTAAAATCAATAAATGTGCGAACTATAATTAAAGTTATTTTGTCCCACTTCCCCGCCTTCCGCTTTCCGGTGATGGCCAGTTTTCACACATTTCTCAAGATTTGTTTTAAAGTTAAAAACAAATAGTACTGTGTTATATACAAAGACGTCTCGCGACCATAAACTGCGTTAAGATGCAGAAAGTACATACTTTCGTACCAGGACCTATGTAGATTAATAGATTCAAAATGTTGAAATTTCTAAGTTTTATAGTCTTTGAGGCTGTGACCATACATCGATCGCTATCTATAGTGAAAACCGTGAGACCTGGCAGGTCAGACATTATGCTTCACTATGGAATATTCTCGTTTCTTAATCATTTTTAACCCAGCAGTTTCGAAAGTAAGAGGGGAGAATGCCCAATTTACATTCCTTTTCGTCATATCTCTTAAAATATGTTTTGTCATTTACACACTTAGGCCTTTCATACGTTTTGTTCCTTGAAAATTTTCAATATTTGTTTAGCTAAAAAATCCTTAACACGGTTTTCCCTTGATTAATGATAAAGATTTGGTGAATGAAAGACATGCCACGAGAGTCGGAACAGACAGTATGTGATGTTTACGAAAAAAATGTATTGGGAGCACAAGTGTTTGCTTTTTCTTCTAAATTTAATTCGTGCACAATCAAAAATAAATTACGCACAAAGAAAGCGCATTTGTCGCGGCGATAAATATCGCCGTCAAGGAAATGAATGAATTTCTGTTTTCGCGCGCAAAATCGCGTAAATTTGCATTCTTTCAAACGGCAGAAAAAGAAATGGGAACGAGCGCAACGCCGAACGGCGCGAAGGACAAACATTACATAAAACAACAAACACACATAACACATAACATAGCACATACGCCGCGCAGCGATTATATTTTAAGGAAAGAGGAAACAACATGCCGAATGGTCGAACACGTTCGGCGTTTCGCGCACATGTTGACTTTTTGCGCTCAAACACATTAATGTTATTTGCGCGCATATTTGAAAGTCGGTGCCTTTCCTGTCAATAATATCAAACATAATATGCTAAAAATATAAAAATTTACGATCTTATTGCTATTTGCGAAATGACTTGGGTGCGATGCGTTGCGCTATAACGGGCGGAATCAATCTTCGGCGCTATGAATAAATGCACCATCGATTACTACGGGGGTTTTACGAGACGATTGCGCGCAGCGACCGCGGCGGCGGCGGCGGCATGTGCGTGGTGGCATCGCGCTGCGATGTTTACGCTTTTTTTAACGCGCCGATTTTTTAACGACCCCCGATGCCTTCGACGCGTGCTCCATGTTCTAATGCGCTAATGGTGCGCCCATTAGAGCGCGCTTTGATGGGCAGAGGCGCAAAATAAACTATAATCGTAATCGTAAATATCGGAAAATGTTGTTTGCCGACGCATAATCTAAACAATGCCCAAAACGCGCACTCATCCAAATGTAACCAAACCCAAAAAGAAATCCGACGTTTATTAATTGAGATGAGTTCAAATTTCCAGCTAAAACAATTGAAAGCAAGTTCTGCCGTTCACGTTTGAGCGGGAAATTCAAATACATACATCTCTTCTGACATGCTGTGCTTGCCAGTTAGTTCACCTGGAATAGTCTCGAAGCGATTTTTGTGCAACAGCGCACAGCGTCAAACGCAATTACGCTAATTAATGCAAAACAACGCACGGGCAAATAGATATAATGTCAAGCCATGTGTAATATGTAGAGTGCGCACCGCAGCAAATAAAACAAATGCGAACGCGCGTAATTGTATGCAATAAAAATACGTGATAAAGCAGCTGAATGTAATAACAACTTTTATTGTGTTACATGCCTGGATAATTCGTACCCTTATTGTCTTTCATGTTAATTAACATTTCATTATTCATGCGAGCAGTATTTGTTTTCCGCTTTTCGTCCTGTGAGTGAGTGAGTGTGTTTTTACATTTTCTTTTGGCATAAAATGGTACAAAAATAAATTGTATGAACGCATAATTAAGTAACGAAAAATTTGACAATAAAAGTGCATATTTTTAATTTTAATTTTCAATGTTCCATTCACATCCCTGTAGATTTACCTAATTGATTAGGTAAAGATGCTTTTCGCCAGATGATAGGCATATATTTATTATCGACTCACGACAAAAATCATACGTACACAATGAGTCATTCCTCCAAGTGTACCCAACATATCCAAGGTATAACGACACGTGTATGACAATAATCCAACCGACGGACAGCTTGCTTATTCAGGACTGGTATTTAAATCGCATAAAATAAAAGTACACACCAGGTGGAATTGTACTCACAATGCTCGCGTTTTTCTATAATTAGATAATCACAAATGTGTTTATTTGCCAACTTATTCAATTTCATTAAATGTTTGTCGAAAACATGTTACCGTGCTAATGCAATTTAAATCTATTCAAACAGGCGCTAAATGAATCATTATTATTTCAATAATGCTAATTAGTGTGGAAGCGGAGAGGCTTGAAACTGGTTTGGGCGCTCCATGGCTTTGGTTTTGTTGTCGATTTTTTGAGTGCTGGGGTATATAATATGTAGTTCGATTTATCGTGCGCCCTCGTTCCGCGCCCCTCGGCACGTCGCTGCCCACGCAAACAATTCATTGACGTTTTGGGGCAAATCTATTTAGAGACGCTTAGACGAACGGTAGTAATAGACGCACTTGAGATAACGCCTTGCAAACTTTTCCGAGTGCAACTGCGGAGGGGTGAGGGTGACCGAGTGAACAGGCCTGGTCGCAGGTAGCGATGCTGGATTTCGGATCTTGACTTGACGGGGGCCATTGTGCGCCGTGACATGCCCACGGTACTTACGTGGAGTAAACAATAAATAGCACCAGCATCACGACCACGGGCACCATGGCCGACAGGTAGCAAACAAACGAACAATGCGCACACACACCGATCGAACAGGTTGGACTCGAAATCATTCAGATGACAAGGAATAATTCAGCCTTGATTTGCACCAACTATCCTCATTTCCTCATCTCTATCATCTCCATTGTTGTGCAGGTTGGAGCCGTTGGAGGTACCTGCTTTCTGCCCAAGGGAGGAGTTCATGCGGGTAGTTTTCAAAGAAAAACCACAAGTTCAAACACATACTGCTTTGCGTAGGTGCCTGACTGACTTGATTTGATAATGGCGAATCGCGATTTACGAATGTTTGTGCCTAATTCACCAAGTTAAGGCTATTTTGGGGGAGTTTAATTTAGCTCCAAAAGCGGCAACATTATTTATTAGCATTATCGAACGGTATCTCTTATCAGAAGTCATCTGGTTGTATAATTTATGCTGCTCGCATCTCATGTGGTGGCAATAGCAAACACTTTGTACGCAATTATGAGCGCGGCCTCGTAAAGAGCAAACGGCACGAAATCACGAATCGTCGCGACGCCCAAAACGCACGGCGCCAGCATGATAAGTATGTTCCTGCCGGGTAGCAGGAACGTGCGCCGTGTGCGTAGGCGGTGCCGACCCCTCACCGACTTTCCCCCTTTTGCCTAGCTGCCACTTGGCGCCCGTGTACACGCAAACGGCCCAAAAATAAAGTGGGGCCCACGTCAACTGATGGAAGTGATGTGAATCAGCTGAACCGGCTGAACGGTTCGCCGGTGCGCTGCTTCTTCGCGCGCATGTGTGCGTGCTTGCACACGTCTATGGATGACCAGCGGGCACCTCTTTTTTTATTTAACTTATCGTTATGGCTTATAGCTGTAACAGCAACTAGTTTTACCCGTTCCGCGACCATCCTCCGCGACGACGCGCTGTGACAAGCGACAACCAGTTGGCTGGGGCCTTCGTATATGGCTAAAAGAAACTTTGTATGCCGCACACGGGCCGGGCCGCTGCGAGCACGGAGCCGCCGACCACGAACCATCGACCATCGCGATGCGTTCGGCAAGACTTATGAAAAATCATACGCGATAAGGAGGAGCGGCCGGCCGGCAGGTTTCACCAGCGCGGCGCCGCGCGACAATAACTTTCCAATTTTATACTTTCATAGACACATCGCCCGTCGCGCCAACCGCCGCGGCTGTGCACCAAATCTCCAGGCAATAAAAACCCGCAATGCCTGCTAAAATATAGATACTTGTATCATGAAATACATGAGCACACCAACCACAATATAGTCAGAGGTTTCCAATTTGAAGCCCTTGGATGTTCTGGTATATTATGCCGATAGATGTAGAACTCCAAACGCATACAGTCTGGAGTGCGGTTGGTTCTGTTCCGAATAGTCATCGCGGAGATATTAATAGGCCTTCGTTTTGAATCTGTTCCAACTTCTTCTAAATTAAAGTCCTGGAGCTGGTTTTATTTGGGCAAACTTATCACGTTCCATCAATATCAAAAAAATGAATACTTTAGACAAAATGCACCTCCTGTCTGAGCCACGGTTGTCTTCACAATTTTAATTTCCATTTGAGTGCCACTATATTAAACGGAAGCCGCGCGAGATTTAAACCAAAGCAAACATAATTAAATATTAAGCACCGTAGTGCTCCCGCCGCGCGCTCTAGAATTATAATGCATTTTAATGCGTTTTCGATCAGTGCATACACGGCTCGTATGTAGATGAAGGGATACGTGTATAATTTACTGGCAACGAAGCAAATCAGAGTCGCTCGCACAACAAGTAGCCGCCGGGCCGGCTCGGCCTGGTTGGACGGGTTTGCTGCAGCCGCAGCCTCCTTCGAATTACAAATTGATCGCAGGAACCAGTTTGCTCTATCCAGTTGGGAGTTGTGGACTTTGCTCTTTGCAGCCCGCAGTTTCAGGTATATGCCACTAGGATTCATATAATCAATTAATGTGGAAAGTCCCCCAAATCAGTTTTCTTCCTGATAAATACCCACTCAAAATGGTGAGAAAGTTTCCATATACCCAAATACCCACGTAGAAAACCATACCCCATTGGCGAAGATATACGAGTCAACCTAGTTCTTGACTCGTTTACATTTTCAGTACTCTTACTGCTGGCTGCGCGAGGACCGAAAGTTGAATTACTTGATGTTTTAGCTTTTACTTTCTAGTCGAAATGCCGAGCGAGCAACTTTGTTAGAGTTTGGGGTGCGTTGCTTCTAGCTGGGAGCCGCACCATTCCGGTTATATTTATAGTGAAGCATAGGATGCACAAACCGCTACGTGGAAGTGGAGTTGCCTCCCCCGCTCGTTTGCGCGTAGCGGGCTCCAGCTTGGGCAGTCGTGGGCCGCGGGCCTGGGCCTAGACGTCGTGTCAGGGCCGGGGCTTGGATTTCATTAGCAGCCTATGCGCTTCCCGGGCGTCTGGGGGATAGATATGAATATAGATGAGCCGCATAAACATGTCGCCGGCGCGGCGGGGTAAGACGCTAGCGCTACAAACTCGGAGCGCATTTAGGCATTAAGTGGCGGGCTCGTATCAAAGTATCACGGCTCGACGGCCCTTCGAAACAAAAGTCCCCCCTCGCCCCCGCTGAGCAGAGACCTTAGCGGGCGAGAACGGATAGGACAAAGGACGCCCAGCGCGTGCTTGTGACAACTACACCGAAGCGCTGAAACACGCGCCACAAATCGCCAAACATCGGCGGAGCTTAATTAATTAATTGCCAATTCAGGGCGACTCGTGTCCGCCATGTTCACTTTATCGCATCCATAAAGTTGCTCAGAGCAGAGCTGCGCGTCGCATTGCAAGAATGAAGTCTATGAATGGCTGCAGAAATAGACGCACCCGTTCATGCACTGGATGAAAAATCGGCAGCACAACAGAAGCAAAAGAAGCAGCAGCAGATTTCTTTCGGAATGACAAGATGGAAGAAATGAACGCGTTTCATTCAGGTTTTCCCGCGGGCATCTCCACTTTAACTCGATTTATCAATGACGCTCACGCCAAGTGCACCTAGTGCGCTTTTTTGTAATTACATTTTTCTTGCCCATTTTTTCACGCTTCTATCAAGCCGGCAGTGTATCCGAGAGAACGTCGGTTTCCACGCACGTCAGTGCACGTAATTTGGCATCGCGCCAATCGGAATCAAACGAGCTTGAACAAGTGCGGAACTTTTGGCACACGGAACAAGCAGTCTTTCTTTCAACTCTTCATCCGAAACAGTCCCAACCTATCCACGGCGCGGCGCGCGCATCATTTCCATTTTGTTGGTCATTTGTGCATTTAGCTCTTGGTCAATTGAACTGTTCACTTCTCCTCTTGAACCCTCTGCATTTCCCTGAATGGTAGGCTTTGAGGAGCGGTGTCTCCAAGGAAGCCATTAAGCCACTCCAGCGAGGCTAAAAGCGCATTAAAAAAATAATGCCAATGAAGGTCTCCTATTAAAAGAATAGCCATAACAATAACACTAAAGGTCTCGGCTCGGCGTTGTCTCAGTTGAAGAGAGCCCATTCCCCATCGACGTGACTTTTAATCCAGATACTTTTATTTCACCACTTTATGTTTATTGTTATTAGCTATCTCCAGGATGTGACTGCTTAGCTGCTTGGTGCGCCAAGTTTTTTGGTCCAATTGGTTACACACTTTTGGATAAATAAACAATTGAAGGCATTGCAGCACATTTATTCTTACACATGTGTTCACAAATATTTACTTTCCTGCAGCTGATATTCGTGCCAAATGGCAGAAAGAATATACATTATACCCACATTATTGTAAAACTTCAAAGCGTCAATTAAATCAAAGCTTGATATATACAGTCTACTGTACACTATACAGGGTGATATTGAAATGGCGGAATATCTACAAGTGGCGATTACTTCTGAGTAGAAAATCTTAATAAAAACTCACTTATTGATGATAATTATATTTCCAGTAGTCAAGGAATTAATTGTTAAATCGTGTTACGCTCTCTGTTGGCAAAATTCGGCACACTCTGTCAACATCAGTGTTTTCCCTAAGATTTGAGCTTCTTTCAATTAATTGATATTATGCATAGTTGCCAAGGACATTGATTTTTTTCAAAATCATCTTACTGTTAACAACAATAAAATTAAATATCAAACATTGAAGCACAGGAATGAAATTTGAAATATGGTAAAAAGCTAATATTTAATGCATGATATCTTTAAAAACGCATATTTTTATGCCGAAATTTGAAAGTTTGATGAAGATATCAAAACATTTTATTAAGGTTTTCTACTGTCGATGTTACCTTGCACAGATACTTCGAATGGTTTCGGCATTTCGATGTACATATTTCGTATTTCGTCAATCGTGACATCTATTCCTATACATTTTGCGATTGTGCGATTGATGGTAAACAGCGAAACGATAAAAAAAAAAACGTACATGGGAATCAGTAAATGTCTTGAAATTTCAATCACGTCCGACTGAGGTGTTTTTCGTTCAGTTGCCCAACGCACAGCTCACACATAATTACACAAGCCTGTTGTTTATATGCCTTTCGTCTATTTTCGATTGATTGTCAATGAGCGCGCCCGCAGCTCGCTTACTTCGGTTTCTTTCCTTTGTTATGCTGTTAATTCATTTTGTATGCGCGAAGCGAAGGATGTATAAACACGACACGCAGAACGCAGATGTGACCGTCGCCACTGGGTGTGCCGCAAAGCATTTCCCAGCGCAATGCTACTGAATTTGCGCGTTTCCCGTATGGCTCGGTGGATCATGCGTTGCTAGGTCTGTGTTCTTATGAAGAATATATGCGAGGCGCTCGTTTAAGCGCTATTTTTAGCGCGCGGGCCCCGTCCGATTCGGATGCCATTTGAGCGACGGTGTCAATTGGCGGAATAGGAATCGTGATCTCGAGATCAACGCGACGAAAGTCCGCATGATCTGCAAACTGCACACCAAGCTAGAGCATCAAGAGCCGTCGCCAACAAGATCTGGTGCGTGTCGAAATTTGAGAAAATCATGTCTTGCAAGTCCATTAAGGCCTGAAACAAGTTTAGAAATGCGCGCGCGGGCGCACGTAGCGCTGAAAATCGCAGTTGAAGCTAAACAAACAAGAGCCCGAATGCTTTTACGCCACTTCTCGATGGCGTGGCGTGGCGTGGAGTTCGAATCGGTTCTTTCTTTGCGAGCGCCGAGTACAAGTACAAGCGTGATGAAAACAGCATTGACGCACGCAGGCCGCAATCATACAGTGGCCGCACCGCTAAAATTACGCCCGTTTTTATCCGGTTGCGGCAAAAACATTTCGAATTTTGGCAAACACCGCGGCCCGTTTGCCGCCCCAAACATCCCACTGCGCCAAGATTCGCAGCGCTTGTAAATATTTTCCTCCGCTTATAATTGGCACGCGGAATCGGCGCATATTAAGATCTTAACGCTGTTATTTTTGGGCGCATTAGTGCAGAATTGTTGCACCGCACAATTTTCGTCGTGTTACAAGCGTTACCAGCGTTATGCAAGCGCGAGTTCAAAAGACTCTCGCACACCGAAACTGGGATCTGGGATGACTTCAAAAGGCACACTGTTTCAATCATCCGACAATGCTGAATGAAGTTCCCCTCAGCTGACTGAGGCAGTAACGAGCAATTCATTTGGAAGCGATCGCATATGCATACGAAGCGGCGTTTAGTAGGCTTGAAACAATCAATTTATAATCGTAATTTCGTATTGCGTAAGCGTCGTTTGATATTACCGCAAGGAATGAATCAATCAAAGCGACACCGCACCGCGGCCGATGAGTGTGTGCGTGTATGTTGTCTTGCCTGGCTATTCGCATTTGTTTGCGGCCAGCATCGGCGATCGGTTGCTGGCCGGCAATTCGGCGCGGTGAACGAACTGCACGCGCGATTGTAATAGATCGTAATAATAATGCTCGTGCTCGGGCGGTGCGCTAACATTGTTGCGCCCATAGCCGACGAGTATTGGTCAACAATAATCATTGTGATTGCGCGCTGGCCGATCGTTAGTGTTGGCCCGCGCTGCGCGCCTTGGTAACACACATTCAGGTTAATTATACCTTCGGTGCGTTCGGCGCTTGGCGGTTGCGAGCGCGAACGCAAACGTCCGCCGCGCGCCGGTACCGGCCGCCGGCTGGATTTCTTTGTTCGCGAGGCGCACGATCTGCTAGAGCACGCCAAAGCGCCAAAGCCCGCAAACTTTCAGCCGCCCTTCAGCGGGGGGGCGGGGGGTAGGTCCTTGTGCATGTTTTCTCAGAATGACTAAGAAAGATTCTGTTAAATATGCGCATAATAGTATGTAAATGAAGTAAATCATTTATAACCGCACACTCGTGCTGCCATCTGTACTGTAAAACCCACTGCATGTCGATACGGAACTTCTTGTTGAGAAGTTTACTACAACTCATCCCGGAGAGTAACGTTGAGTAACGTTTTGAAAGTTTGAAAGTGGTTTGGAACCTTGATTTGAAAGGTTTTTGATTTTTATATAGTACATATTTTCGCTGAAACCTCACGCTTTTCTAGACATATGAACAATGAACAATATTGCATTGTTTTTAAATGTTTATTTGATGCATACACCCAAAGGACTTAAAGGATTGCAGAAATCATGATTGTCAATAGATTGTGGTCATTCATTGTTTGTCTTCAGCTCCGGTATTTTAAGTTTAATTTTTCATGTGTAGTTGCGTGTATTCGGCCTCAAAGAGGGATACCGGAAAAGCCTCTTTTTGATTGTCGGGTTGTGTATCTAGAAGGTTCATAGCATTTGTGGCACTCAGGCTGTTGAGCTTCGCCAGAGATTCCTCCTGTCTCTGCAATTCTTCAGTAATATATTGCTTGTTCTGATCGGTCACCTTTATAAACTGGTCGCACAAGTCAAAATAGTGCTCCATGGTGTTATTAGGCTTGTGCATGGCTCCCCCACTTTCACATTCGCAAACTTTCTGTTCCCATACCATTATCTCCTCGCCGCACATTTGGATCCCCATCTCCAGTACCCCAATCTGTATTGACTTCTGCAGATCTTGCGGACCAATCAATGTCAATGCATCGAGTTGGCTTTGAAGCACACTGCGTTTGTCGACCAAGCGTGAAATGGTGATCTGAGCAATCACTAGATTTGTAGTCATTTGCAGCTCTTGGTTAATCTGCTTAAGCTTGATGTGTTCAGTGGCCATGTCTAACTTGGATTGAATATTGCAACTTTGATAACGAGCAAGACCTGTGCGATCTGCGCTCTGCCACAATGCAATGTGACACCAAATACATACAATTTGACTTAGACATAGCCTTTTTGACTTTTAATGAATACATATCTGGTACAGAGAGAACTGCGAGACCTGGCGGGGCTAGGGATCGGTAAATATCACCTCTTCACCCCGAGGAATTGATTTTAAAATGGTCTTGGGCGTACGTAATCATTTCCTTCAATTCAGACTTGGCCTGTACCCCTGTTCCATCTTGTTTATTATCACGCAGTTCTTTTGGCTACGTTTGCCAATTCTTTCTTTCTAATCGTTCTAGCCTATGAAGGTATAAGCTCTTTCTCCTGGGGCTATTTTCTGTTAAATCTGCCTAGATATACGACAAATATAATAACTAATAAATTCTTAATAATTCAATATTTCTTAAACCTACAAGTGATCTTGAAGAAGACAGTTCTTCAACTTCAAACGATCTAAAGGATAATTGGCTGCAGTCCAAATGAGTCCTTTCAAACTACGAAAAAACAGTTCGATGCTAAATCACCTACTAATAATGTTGATGGCCTGCTCTTTTAAGCAAATCTTCCACAAGCTTTCGCCTGAGAGCCTCCCCAAACAACATAAACACAAGTGTCCCAGAATGCCAGAATTTTCCTTACCTATATCCAACTTTGCAAAAGCCAACCGATAAAATTCACAAAGCAATTCTTTAGCTGAACTCTTTAGCTGATTCTGTTACAGTTTATTTGGTAATGTACAAAAATATTAGATAGTGTTGGCATCCTATTTGATGTAAATCGCACGTGTAACATATATTTACAACTAGGTACTTCTTCTGCATTTACCTTTTAGCGTTTAATACTTGGTCAGTTATCGCCCTTGTTTGGACTTTTGCTGCTTCGACTTCGCTCTCTGATTCTTAGTCGGCTCCTCATTCTTGCTTCGCCGATTCACTCGTTTCTGTGACACACTTGCTAGCCGCATGCGACTCTGTATTGCCCCGCGAATTGCCGCCGGCGATGATTTTCCCTTTTTGGGTTTAGATTTCTGCAGCCTCTTCACTGGCTTGCGCGGTTTATCGAAAAGCTTTGAATCCTTATGCATCCTTATAACGAACCTGTCTGTAGAGTCAATTGAGTCCGGAGGTATACTGTTGATGTTCGCTAGTGATGTACCAATAGACCCTGTGGCATCCTTCGTCGCATCATCGCTCGAAGTTGATACAGTTGTTGCTTTCTTATCTTCTTTCGGGCTTGGACTCGGACTCGGCGAAATAATACTTGAGGGCCTTGAGGCGCTTACCAACTGGTTGCCGGCCTGCCCTTCAACGCCCTTCAACGCGCGCAGAATGTACTTCTCCAACCTTTGTTTTCGTGATACTTCCGCTTCTCCCTTGACGCTCACTGCGGCGCGTTTCGACGGCTTGGGCTTCAGCGCAGTGCCCAGGATTATTGGGTCCAGATAGTTTTTCACCTTTGATAGGCATCGCAGAACCTTGTTCTCCCAGGTGTTGTTGTTGTCCTGTGGCTGATTCTCGGTGTGGATGTCACCCGTCCCATCGTCGTAATCCCACGATTGTGAGGAGGTCTTGCTGTGTAAAGTGCTTATTGATGAGTGGTGCTTGCAGCTGCTGGACTTGCGTGTAGGTGCCATCACGAATTTAGATCCTGGACGTTTGCCAGTAGATATTGACAAGTCAGTATCACTAGTTGATTGTGAATGTGTTTTTTTTTCTTGTTGCCTGGATGCCAAAACGTCAAGGTAACATTTTCCTAATAGCAAAGGGAACATCAACTCAAATTCGGCGTGCCTAATTTTCACGACATTCAATCAAATTCACGGAGTTATTTTCGATTTCGCAGCAAATCATGGCACGTAAAAACAAAAAAATTGCATCCAAGCGTGTGTCAATCAAACGCCCAGTGCAAAAAAGACCATCGACGCCAGCTCAACCTTCAACTACTCTTTCCATCTCCGACAAGGATGTACCCAAGAAGAAATGGGAGAACATTGTGCTGCACTACCTATCCAAATTGAAGAACTATTGGTACGGCAAAGCACGGGTCAATGACGAGGCTCATCTGAGGAAAGCGCTGAAAATGCTGCCGCTAGATGCGACGCGTCCCTCCAACGCGCACGACATCGTCGAGCAAGCTCTGCAGTACGGGCTTGCGCATGGCGTCGTTAAAAAGCGCGGCGCTCACTTCCAGGTGATCAGAGCAAGCAGCACCCCATCGCCAGCGACCACCGTGACCAATTTGCACAGTGCGGGTTCCACACTGGTGCCCAATGACGCCGCCGGCTGTAGCAACATGCTATCTAGGCCCAATTCGGTAAGAACGCCGACACTACTCTTGAACAGCAGCGGCAGTGCTTCACATACGTCGACGCGTTCTCGTCCCCGACCTACTCTCAAAAACACACCCAAATCGCGTGGTAAATCCAACTGTAAAAATTCGAAATGAACGCAAGGGCATGTAACGAAGTAATAAATGCATTTTAGAGTATGTAGGGCTTTCATTTCGTTTATTTGGCATGATTGATACAGATAATCACTAAATAGATGCGAGTTTGCAACCGGCGACTGAGGCAAAATCATCATTGCGATCTTGGATCCTCGCGGTCAAACCAATAGCTTTCGTTTGACATGCTTGATCGAAGCGATCTGCAACGGATGCCGAAATAAATGTATGGCTCTGTTTGTAGCAGCAATTCTAGCGCATTTTACCTTTGATGCTAGAATATAATATATGTGAGCTCTTGAATGAATGCCATGACTAGAATAAATACGACGTAAAACACAATCGCATACGCAGCTCTTGAGATTGCCGTGACTATTAACATCCTGACCCTTGACTATTAAACTATGAATTTCGAAACGTTCTAAATGCTTTACAGTTTTCAAAAAAATGCACTGATAATTTTGTGACGATGACGTTCGCAGGACATGCCAAAAATGTGAAAATGTTTATTAGATCCGTTGCTAAGTTATGATAAGATGCTTACTATGGATTTTGTTTTTTCTGGTTGACTACAGCAGTACAAGTCAGTGGTAAAGATTATACTCGATTAAATTAGTTATGCTACATACAACGGTCGTTCTAGTAAATACATGAGACGCTCTTGGTTTTGACATGGTTTTGACGCGTCAGGAGCGTCAACCGCAGACCACTGCCATTGTATTCGAGCTCGAGCGGGTTGTTTTCATATGCAAATTAGGTTTCAATTCTATATTAATCTACCTAATAACAAATTTGTTTGTTGCAAATTATACGTTCTTGAGCACGATGTAAAATTTCAATATAATAGTTCAAGGAGATCTGCAAATAAACTTGAAAAAGGAGCATGCTTTCAGAAAAACCGGAGCATCACCGATGCGTGTGAACTTTAGGGTATATTTTCGGGCACCTCTCATTCATTGAAGGTGTTCCAATGCAAATCAAATTATAATACATACATTCATACTCCATAACTGCATAATTTACAAAAGATGCACAAAATAAAATCGCCGCTGGGCGTTTGCCCACATCGGGCCTAACACATAAGCATAGATAAATTAAATAAGTTTCAGAGCAAATGACCTTGCTGTTTATATAACCTGCAACTTAAAACCATAAAACAACATAACTTTGAAATAAACTTGTTGCGCGTATGAAGATGGCACAAATAGTTAGATCTATAAGCAAAAAAGTGCTCCACAAAGGAAAATCAAGTGCTTTCAGTGTGGTAGCACATAAATACTCACAGGTGGTAAGCACATCCAGTGACAACACTTCCGAATTGATAGTAAGACATCTAGAAGGCCAAGATGAAGGAATCGCAATAATGGGTTTGAATCGACCAAAATCCCGCAATGCATTCAGCATGAGCCTGGTGGAAAGAATTCACCAATCACTTGATCAGATTGCAATTGATAACTCAGTTCGAGTGCTGCTTGTCTGCAGTGCAGCTGCTGGCATGTTTGGATCAGGTTGGTTACACTACCATGTACTACACCACTAATACAGTTTTCATAATCTGTAATGATGAATTTACAGGCGCTGATCTAAAGGAGAGAGCTACAATGTCGCAAAAGGAAGTTTCAATCTTTGTCTCCTCCCTGCGCACCATGATGAATAAGTTCTATGAATTGCCAGTGCCTGTGATTGCTGCTATTGATGGATTGGCACTTGGCGGAGGGCTGGAACTGGCGCTAGCGTGCGATATCCGAGTCGCAGCATCGGCGGCCAAAATGGGTTTGGTGGAGACGAAGTTGGCGATTATTCCCGGCGCAGGCGGCAGTCAGCGTCTTCCGCGCTTGATTAACCCGGCGGTGGCGAAGGAGTTGATCTTCACTGCGCGGATCTTCGACGGCGCGGAGGCGCAGCGCCTGGGGGTCGTGAATCACGCCGTGGAGCAGAACGACGCCGGCGACGCGGCTTTCCGCCGCTCCATGGAGATCGCGCGCGAGATGCTGCACAATGGGCCGTTTGCGCTCAAGATGGCGAAGGCGGCGATCAACCAAGGCATGCAGGTGGACCTGAAAACGGCATTTAAGTTCGAGGAGGCGTACTACGCGCAGATCATACCGACCAAGGACCGCGTCGAGGGTTTGACGGCGTTCAGGGAGAAGCGGCCACCGAAATATATCGGCGAATGAGCTATTTCTGCATGAAAACGAAAATATATTTTACTTACTGTTGACATTCGTTTATGCATGTTGTCGTTTATTCGAATATGACCGGAAGTGACCGGAAATAGGGGCCCGAATATGGAGGTATGTATGTAATTTGAAACTGTTGTGATGGGGGGGCTGCTGTGTACAAAGTATTGCACTTAGTTCAACTTCCGTCCACTAGTCTAATTTACACCCAGTTCTGGCAAGTTGTATTGCATTGTCTCTTGCGGTGATATGGAGAACTAAAGTGGTACGCTTAAAATGCTCTACTGAAAATGTAGCTTAGCATTTCTTCGGCGGTAACAACTGGGGGCAGGTGGGACAGTGTTTGTTTGTGGTTCATGTGTGCCAGGCGCGGTGAGATCGTCGCCTGCGCGTCGCCGTTTCGGTGTTGCGTTCGAAGTGTGCGCGGCGTAGTGATGTGAGTTGCACGCGGAGGTGCGCTGATCCGTGGAATCATGAATCGCCTGAGCAACGGTAAGGGCCGTTGGCGGCGGCAGGCGGCACGCACGTCTGCACCCCGTTGCCTCGGATGTGCTGGGGGCCGCACTCATTGTTTATTAACGTGTTCGCAGGTCCGTGCAGTGGCGCGAGCGTCGCGATGGACAAGCACAAGGACTGGCAGCTAGAGCTGCTCATGGAGAAGCTGCGCTCGAAGGCGGCGCAGATGAAGACCTTCTCCGAGACTTCTAAAGCCATACGGATGACACTACTCGTAGGTTATGTTCGATATCGATGTTTAATTTCCAATCATTGGGCCCACTTGGATTGTTTTGTGCATTTTCTAGATGAGATCCTGCCTTCCCTGCCTTCCCAATCCTTGTTGCACATGCATGACCTACCTTCACAAGTATTGTTACAAAGTGTAATGCATTGTGTGGTTGTATTTAGGACAAAAGGTATGCACTGGACAGTGTGGAGAAAGCACTTCACCTAAAGTGCTTGGACACCTTGCAGCACTCAATCAAGGTGACTTCTTTGCAAAGTATGGTTGAGAGATTGGAGAGTTTAACCAGACAATTAGGGTAAGCTTTCCTACTTGGACATTGCATTTGTATGACATTATGCATGTGTTGCAGTCTAAAATTTGTCCAAGCTCCATCTGGTGTGGAACTGTTCATCTCTTCAGATATGTTCTACCTGGAGATCGTGCTGGACCAAGGCGGCGCTGTGCGCGACGTGAAGGTCCACCACGAGGGCACCGTGGAGCAGAAGAGCTGCGAGGAACTGGTCGCATGCCTTAGCAAGAACGACTTTGCCGACTTCACTGCGCAGCTGGAGGGCTTTGCTTCCATCTACCAGCTGAATGCTGAGAAGAAGGTGAAGGCGAAGGCGTTCACTGCACTGCAGTCGCTCGAGGCCGACTTGAGCATGCTGGCGCAGTTGCAGACGTTCATCAAGGAGCCGTTCAACGTGCTGCACAAGTCGCCGGTAGGCGTCCTGGAGAAGCGGCGCGGTGGGCACGCGATGCGCCTCACGTACTTCATCTCGCCGTACGACCTCATCGACGCGGAGCGCGGCGACATCGAGCCGATCAGCGTGGAGGGCATTCTTGGCCGCCGGCTGGGCTACAGCGTGACGGTGTACATGGAGGGCGCCACGGCGCACAAGCTGCAGACGGGGCAGTTGATCAGCGTCAATCGCAGCCACAACGGCAAGAGCACCCCGTCGTATGCACCGCTGACGGCGCAGAACAGTGCGCTGATTCCGGCGTGCTTCGTGCTGAAGCTCAATCGGCCGATGCCGATGTGCGTGGAGCTGCTGCGGCAGATCCAGGCGATCACGGAGCTGGAGTGCGCCGACTGCTCGTCGACGCACCCGCTGCTCAGCTTGATCGCGACGCATGCCAGCGACGGACAGTTGGATTCTAGCAACAATCGCGGCTTGCTCGTGACGCTCCCAGACCAGAGCCATTGCTATTTCATGACGGAGAACCGCAGCATGCAAGGGGTGCTGGTGAGCAACATACCATTCACGCATCCGGCGCACGTCGCGCAGATTCTTGTCTTTCTGCGCCAGCAGGCGCTCTTCAATACGATCATCGCAAGTTGCATTCGGCTAAACAGCAAACAAGGTAAGCGATTCGTATTTTGCGATGCGTTGTGTTAATTGTACGCTTTGGTGCACGTGCAGATTTGGAAAATATGGTGATGCTGGAAGTGAGCGCTCTGAGTTGGACGCACATCTCGATTTCGATGGAGCATCCGATCGAGGAGAGCATGTCGACGGCGGAGATCGACCTTTCCGACATCTCCAATCTCACTTGTCGAATACTCAGCCCCGGCGCGCCGCAGCAGCCCGCGCAGGACGTCGCCTCCGAGCTGACCACCAAGGTGCTCAACCGGAGCTTCTCCATTCCAATCACGATGCGCGCCATCCTGCTCTACTGGGAGAAGCAGCTCGTGCGGCAACAAAACCACTTCAATGGGCTGGAAAATTTTAACTTGCCCCTCGGCGCTGGGGATCCGGGGGGTAGAAATGGTAACTCGGGTAACACGTTGGGTGAGAGGGCGATCACACCGGAGCCCTCCAACCACGGCATGCCGCTAATGTCGCATCCCCATCAAGGCATGTTTCTGAACGAGTCGCTCATGAGCGGCGCCAGCTTCGCCGGGTTCCAGCCGGACGGCGCGACGGTGACGCCCGTGCTGACGAACGTCGAGCTGACGAATATCCTCGCCGGCGGCGATAAGCCGAAGCGCGTGAAGCGCAAGGCAGAGGACGGATGGAAGAGCGGCGCGAAACGCAAACCGGGCGCCGCGGACGACGAGCTGCTGGACGCCTCCAGCTGCGACTCGACGTCGCGCAGCACGCCGCTGTCGCAGGACGCTGAGATTGCCACGCCCAACTCGGTGCTGGGGTTTCACTCGGATCTCGAGCTGAGCGCGCTGGATGCGTCTGAGCTGTTGGGCGACAAGGAGGCGGACTTCGACGCCGATGATCTCGGCGACGTCGAGGAGCTTCTGTCCGGGAAGAAGGACAAGTCGCCGCAACTGCCGGACTTCGAGTCCAACAAGCTGGTGTCGTCCAGTGTAAGCATCACGCCGATTCACTTGGCGAGCGCGACGGGTGGCAGCAGCTTGCCAGTAGTCGCGCCACCGCCCGACCAGCGGCGCTCCGGCATAGAGATATTTCCCATCACCGCCGCCAGCGCGCAGCTCTCCGGCGCCGTGACCATCACGCCCATCGCGCAGAAGTCTGACAAGGATCGCAAGGATAAAAGTGCTAAGCGCTCGGACGATAAGGCGCGCCTGGAGAAGAAGAAGAAGCGCAAGCGCGAGGGATCTCCGATGGGCCCGCCAGAGAAGATACCGTCCAAGGCAGAGCTGCTGCCCAAGCAGGCGGGCGCCGGCTGCGGCAGTAAGCCGCCCGAGAGCCCGCCCAACTCGCCGAACATGGCGCGCAAGTTCAGCCAGTCGCCGACGCACAACCGCAGTCTCAGCGGCAAGCTCAGCCCCAATCTGATGAAGACTACGATCAAGACTCACAGCCCCAAGCACTCGCCGGCGCATGTGCCCAGCAGCCCCAAGCACGTGCTGCCGGGCATCAGCAGCCCTAAGTCGTCGCCAAAGCATCCGTCCACGAGCGGCAGCGGCAAGCCGAGCATGTCGACGTTAAAAAACGCAGCAAGCTCCCCGTCTAGCAAGAGCGATGCGAAGAAGTCCAGCTCCAAAGATTCCGCGCGGGAGAAGGACAAGAAGACGGGGGGTGGTAGCTATACGAACGCGGCGAAGAGCGGCTCGAAGGGCACGCTCAAGGTGAAGCCGCTGGACTTGAACATGCACGCGATTGAGTTGGCGAGCGGCGGCGGATGCGTGGCTGAGTCGGGCACGACTTCGCCCGGCCTCGGCACTGACCTCACCAAGGCCAGCGCCATGCTGAGCCAGATGCGCAATCGCAAGTCGGGCTGCCTCAACGCCATCGTGGACAAGTTGACGAATATCGCTGCGGATCCCACCAGCAAGCCGAAGGAGCGCGCCGCCATGCCCGGCAAGGGCGAGAGTCCGGGCGCGCCGCCGAAGGGCGTCTCGGTCACCAAGCTCGGCCAGGAGGCAAAGAACTCCGAGTACGTGCTGCTCAAGCACTCGTCGGACTGCATGAAGCTGACGATAAATAAGACGCGGGCGCGCGAGCCGGGCGCCAAGCCGATGAAGACGTGCTCCGGCGCGAACAGCTCCAACATGGCCTCGACTGGCATGAGCGGCACCGGCTCGCCGAAGAATCACACCGGTTTGAAGCCGGGTGTCAACTCAGGCCCCGCGTCGAAGAAACCACAACAGCCTGGCACTGCAAAGCCGCTGGGGAGCAATCCGAACGCCGGCTATCCATCCGGCAGTTTGAAGCCTTTCAAGTCGTCGTCATCCTCCTCCTCATCGTCGTCAGCCTCTTCATCTTCCGGCTTAAAACCCGCCAACTCTTCAAACGCCTCGCCCAATTCATCCAATCCGAAGAAGATTCTCAACTTCTACCCGCCGAAAAGCAGCTCCAGCGATCCGAGTCGTATGAAGGACCGGCCCAAGATCAGCAAGAGCTCGTCGGAGAAGTCCATCTTCAGCAAGTCGGACGGCAAGGGCAAGGCCAGCCCCACACAGGACACCGAGAATCTCAGCCTCAATTTCCCCAGCAAGAAGCAGTTCGATAAGAGCTTTCAAATTCCGAAGCTCTCGGCGCGCACCGGCGACGACAAGAAGCCCAAGCCTGTCGAGAACAACGTGCTGGGAGTGAGCAAGGACAAACTGCTGGACATTTTCGGCGCTAACACCACCGTGTCTGTGGCGGCGACAAGCATCGGCAACAAGGACCTGCTCGGCAAGTACCCACTAACGATGCCGCCGAAGCTCTTCGACAGCACCATGGAGCTGAAGATCCGTAGCTCGATGAACAGCGTCTCCATCCCGAACAGTCTGAGCATTACGGCGGCAAGCACCAGCCCCAAGTTAGACACGCTCGTCAGCGCCGAGGAGGAGAAGAAGCCCAAGGATGACGCGTTCAGCAAAGCGTTCCCCATATCAGCCAGCAGCGCGCCATCCAAGCAGTTTACCTCGGCCGGCGGCGGCGAGCCGCTCAGCCTTGCTGGGCGCAGCATTGATCTGACGTCAAAATTCGTCGCGCCGGCGCCGAAGCTGGACGACAAAAAGCCGGAGAAGAAGGAGAAGGACGAGCTGGACTTTGCTATGGCGGCGTCCATCAGCTCGCCTGGCGTGGCGGCAGCGCCGGGCCCTGGCGGCGCGGAGAAGAAGCGCATCAGCGAGCTGCCGCTGCCTCTGCCGCTGCCTTTCCCGCCCTCGCCGTCGGTCAGTGTGCACATTGTCAAGTCGCCGGCACCCAGTCCGCATATCGCACCCAGCCCGCACGCGGCCGCCTCGCCCGGCATTACCGACGACGAGCTCATGGACGAGGCTCTCGTCGGCCTCGGCAAATAGTGCAGGCTTTGTGTACATATGCGGGTGGAGTTATTTTATTACCTAAGCTAGGAAAGCGGAGGCGAGGTGCCTCCGCGCATGTAGATAAACCTACGACAGAACGACGAAATCAATATTGAGCAATCATGTTAATATCTTGGCAATGAAGAAACTATCAAAAAAGCCGTCGCGGTTGTATTCCAAGCGAACTCGTATAGTCATAGGCTGTGCCTTATCGATGGCGTGGTCCGCATTTGCGTTGCGTTCTTCGTTTAGCATTTTGTAACTCTGCCATGTCTCAGTTGCGCCTGCATTGAGTTTTATTAGAAACACCTTAGACAATCAACATTTCGTTGTGACTCTGTTTTCATCCACATGTGAATACTTTGGGCAAATTTACTAATCGCATAGTACAAATGACGATATGATTATTGTAATTACATTACATGATGATGCTGAATATTAGAGAAAACAATACGATGAGAAACTATAAAGAAGACAGCAATTGATTGATAAAGATAATTCAAATGAAGGAGCGATACACTGCGATCAGAAATTATCCTGCGGACGAATAAGCATCAATCATGTTGACACAGATAATTTAATTGTTGAGCCGTTGGTGCATTCGTATTTACAATGTAATTAATTGATTAGTAAGATCTATTAAAGTAAGAAATGACTATTGAACATGCACCTTGTGGCTAGATATGCTCATATATTCAGTTTACAAAACACTCATTCTTGTTAATTTCATCCAGCGCAAATTTTGTTTGTACATAGTTGTGCGTACATTTCTACTACAATTAACGCGTATTATTGATTTATTTAAATTATATTTAATTGTTATAGTACACATAGTTTCCCGCAAACCCTGGTTCCTTTTCGAAGGAGCGAAATGAATAATGATGTAATGGATACAATTGTCGAAAAACGAGCGGAACACAGCAGAGAATGTAATAAGAATATTGAAATAAAGAAAAGTTAATCCGAATATAATAGGCATGCGATCATTTCTCGGGGTCACCAAGTCGAAGTAATTCCAAACTTTAATATATTTGGGTGTTTTAAAGAGAAATTACTTAGTTTCATACCAACAAACTTGAATATCTCGGAGACTAAATATCCGATCCGAGCCATTCATGCTCGTTTTAAAGTGGTGTCTAGGCCACAAATGTCTATCTCAAAAACTCGGAAGAGATGCAAGGATTTAAATGTTAGAAATGTATCAATTTACACTTTTCTGCTAAATATGTCTATCGGCACCTAGACGGCTGAAAAACACTGCCTCCCCCATTTTTTACGTTGATTAATTATAACATACGTATTTTGTGTTTTTTTTGTGACATGTTTAGCGCCTGGCGCATCTTCACGGCTGTAAAAAAATAGTATATCGTGCACCAAGGGAGGAAAGGAGGCTATAACATCCTGAGAGGGTTTGCTGCCCGAGCGAAGGAAGCCTGCTTGATGCCATCGCTTCGCTCGGGCATGCAATCCGGCTCAAGCCTCAAAACCCATCTTTCCGCTTTAGGTGCACTAATAACTTGTTTATTTACATTTCTATAGTATTGTCCATAAAAACAAAGTTTAAACTTCGGGGAAATTTTTAATTATACATCATAATAAGTTAGAATACATACAATTCATGATTAAATTAATCAGAGATATTCAATAATAAAAAAAATTCATTCAGATTCATTAAACATTTATTTGATTAAAACAAGCATTTATGGTTAAAGTATGCAAACAAGCTATAAGGTAAAGGGAAAAGGAATGATTCAGTACTTGAAATATTATACATACACGAGTTCATACAACCTAGTGGTAAGAAAAAATGAAAAATATCATACTTTATCATCAAATAAATAATTCTGGCTATCAAAGTTAGTGGTTCAAAATTAGCGAGCTTCTATAATATACAGGGATTTCTTTATCCAAGCGCCGAGCACGAATTGGTGGCTGCAAGGCACGGCGCGTCGTCGCATGGCAACCGCAACGCATCGCACGCACACGGCAAGCACGGTGCAGCGCGTCGAGCGTCTTTTGTATTTATAGCAGAAGTTGTTCTTTATGCAAGTATACATGCAGGGCATATGTATACTTGGATAAGGAAATCCCTGTATAACTGAACTGATGTCTTAACATTTTAAAATCTTTTTATAATATGTACGTTGAAAGCTAAACGATAAACAATTATGTGCCTTCTTTATTTCGATGTTTTAACATCGGAAACCTTTCTTTATAGAATTACAGGTTTCAAAATTCACATTGAAAGCGTGCCCTGTTTTATATCATCTTTCTTGAGTGTTGACTAGTCTAATGAGTTGAGATAGTCTTTGTATAGTCTTGTTATGTTATGTTATGTTATGTTATGTTATGTTGAGTTTGTGTTACCATTTGGAGAGCCTCGTAACGTCCCCGGGACCACCTTTTCGAGGTCCAAGAGCTCGTCGAAGTACGGGCGGTCGAGTCTATAGTCTTAATAATATGTAATATCAAAACATCAAGTATTAATACGCCGTTTCTCCGATACGCATACACCAACTAACTTCCGTGTGGATGTTGCCATTTCTACATAGACTCTTTCAAAACTTAAACAACCTTCAAAAATAACTTTTTCTTCCAAATTTTCAGTTTTCAAGTCTTCATTCTTTCAGGCAAAAAGGAATATTTGGTAAAACATACTCCGCAATCGTGTAAATTGACGGAAAGTATCATAAAAAGTCGTGCATTAAAAATAGACCATCTTTGTGCCACATTTATATACATACATCGATAAGTAATAAAACTGTTCATTCGTTTGTGACTTTTTGAATTCCAACCTTTAACACTCGGTAGTTTCGTAGCAATCGGACTGCAGCTCCTGATGATAACGCTGGTCAACCATCTGAATAATTTCGTTCGGCCCGTCTTCCAGGAAAATGCCCTGCTCGGCGATGTCTTCGTGCACCTCAGTGATGATCTGCACCAAGCTAGCGACGCACAGCCACATGTAGATGAGCGTCACTGTATGCCAAAAAGTCACGCAATACGACATCAGTTTGTGCAACCGGTGTTCGGCTGCAATTTGATTAAAGAATAAACCTACTGAGAATCAGCGTGCCCACATTGCTGGCGATTAGGAGTGCGCCGAGTCCGAAGCCACGCTTCTTGAAGTTAATGAGCAGCAGAATCATCAGCACCATCACGCAAATGATGTAGACCATATCCATCAGCAGGAAGGGGAACAACAATCGGGGCCTGCACTGCGCGCAGCATGCCAAACACGCGTTAGGTTTCATGTGCCACGACCCGAATGGGGGATGACTTACCATATAAGTGCCAGCCAGGACCAAAACGCAGGTCACGAGGTAGGCGCCAGCGAAGACGGAAAGCACGTTCAGCAGGATGCGCGGATCCTCGGCGAACGCCAGGAAGTGCTTGTTGTGAATGGAGAGGCTGTCGATGATCTCCAATAGAAAGTCGCGCACGACGTGTTCATTCTTGATTGCAATCATCGATATCATCAACCAAATGGACGCTTGAATCTTATCAAGACGAAAGAGAACAGATTCATCTGATTATTAAAGTCTGTCTAGAGAGAGAAGACAGATCGTCCAGTTTTTAATGTGATATTCTATCTCTCGCTGGACAGACTTTAGCACTAGATTGCTTCGTCTCAAGCGCAGCTCACCAGAGATAAGATGCCGATGACGATTGTACCGATGCGCAGGGAGAAGCAGAAAACGAATCGTTGAATCCAGGCCATTTTAAGAGCTGAACCTGATGACGTGCGGCTCTTCACTTTATACAAGTGCAAATGAATAGAGTGTTTATCTTGGGCCACGGGCGGTAGACAACTGAAAGCGCCACCGGCCAGCGCGTGGGAATATAAAGCTGCGCACAGGGACCCCGTCGACCGATCAGCTCAAACGTGCTTAAGCGCCCCACACCTCCACGACAAGTTCCTTTCGCCCGCACGGGTGTTCCAGTAACACATCCCGTTCTATGAAATAAATTCCGAAGTCATGCTTCCAATTACGACCAACATCGATTCTAACATGCTTGATTTCGTTTTACAGCTTCACAATGGTGGTACCCCTGGTATCTTGATAACATGCGTTTTGCCAGCGATCGCTCTAAGAAGTACATCCGGTATATCTACGGGAGGATAATCGTATAATTGTAGAAACGTTCTGATTAATGATGAGCGACTGAAGGGGCATCAATAATTCATTCGTTATATATTTACGATGGGTATTTATCAACTGGCAATTAATATGCATTATACAGTTTGATGTAAGTATCCAGGCTAGTTGGCGTAGCATGCTTACTAATTTCAGTCACAATTATCCGATATGTATAGCAACTATCAATTTTCAATTATTCAATTTGACATTCGTAAACATGTAGGTTCGGTTTTAAGCGACCGCAATTAGCAACGTGGATACAATCCACGTTAATGCCTAATTGCTTGTTGCCACAGTCTAAGGTCAAATTTGTAGCTTACCCACGTCATCACTAGTAAAGTCAAAGATTCCTTTCCTTCAAAACTGGATAATTCAATATAGATATAGATTTTGCAAACATCCGAACAATTACAGCCCTGCCTTATTAATGTCCGTCCTTAATAATTGATGCGTTCTGGAGCATCATCGATGCCGCGGTCTGCTATTTATAGCTAACGTTTGGGTCACAATTCTGTGCCAACCAACAACCAACACCAACAGTAATCTCTTTTTAAATCTATTTGTATTGCTTATAATTAATATTAAGATTAATAACTATTAGTATTAAATATTATGAGTGACTTATAAGGCTTGACCTGTCAATCAATAACAAATCTGACCATCCGTACCAGTGAGTAGTACGGCATTTAAACAGTCGATCGTCGAATAATCACACTAATTGACTTATTCTTACCGGGTTTACATCGAAAAGTGGGTGTTGAAGTCGCCGAGAAGGAGAAAACTAACCGAAGCTGCCGCAGTTGCATAATCTGAAAAACTACAAGATAAGCACTAATTTTATCCACTACAATTACAATACTAAAAACCTTGACTTATTTTTGCATTATCCACTCCTTTGCTAATTTTAAAAGCAGTCGTGAGCTCATTATCTACTCTGACTACGGCTTTAAATCGCTTTAGATCGCCTTGACCAGGGTGAATTTTCCTAATGACACTGGTTCATGACAGATGGCACATGGCGTACACGGAACGTTACAATATGAATTTTTATTATATTGGTATTTTTAATCTACGGAGAATTTATACTCATTCGCCTTCTTTTCTCGAATATCTCCAGAAACCGAAAGTATGAGGCAAGCGCAGCCAGTCGCAACGATCGATATTTTCGCGGAAAAGTATGCATGAAGAACAAAGCACATCTTATTTTTTTGAGGGCGTTATAAAGTATTGCTTGTTTCCGCTAAAATGTTGCATATGTTATTCGATGAAATAACCATAAAACAATATCCAACCAAACCATTGAAACTGTAAATAGAAGTCACGATTTGCAATGTTTGTTATTTCCATGCCTCGTCTTGTAGTAATTATCGCGTCGTGATGTTGAATCTCGAACACAAACAGCAGCGGTTCGAAGCTTGTTCGGGGTCGGCTTGCTGTTACAGGCCGCTGCGCCGGAGCAATGTTTTTACAATCTTTTTTCCAAATTTAATTCAATTTCAAATTCAGTCCTTTCAAGGACTTATGCGCTTAAATAGTTATTTGTGTATCAAGGCAGTACCCGAGTAATAATATGATTTCTACCTGCCTAAGACATTTTAAATATTTCTATCTGCTCCTCTCGGAGCGACTCGGTGTGTAATAAAACATCAACATTTTGAGTTGTAAAAGGATTATGGTGCGAGTTCGCTATCAGACGTGATACTGCGTCAGCTCCTCGGTGCTAGGGATAGTTATTTTTGCACATCTGGCCTATAATAATAAGTGAACACATGGTTTTCCAGCCCAAAATATTTATTTATTTTTTATGTTTGTTGGTTGCTACATCTAGTATTTAGTTTACAGGTATAAATTTTTGGGCTATAAGTGCATTATAAGTTGATGAAATAGAGATTATATTTGGATTATATCATATATTGGATGGGCAAATGCGAGGCACTACTGAATCGGAGACGATTGATACTCAACGCGTCCGATGCCAGCGTCGCCCACATCGTACTCGTACTGTGCGCCGGTGGCGCCGCGGAACGGCTCCGCATCGCCGCCCTGACGGACCTTCGACTGACGTGGGGCATACTTGCGCCCGTCCTTTACGGAGCTGAAAATAATAAAAATGAAATAAAATTCATTGCAACACTGTTTGAGCGCTAAGGTATTGTTTTATGCTCACCGGACGAAGCTCTCCAAAATATTCTTGTTGAACTTCTCAGCCATGTCTCCATCCAGAGGAATTGACGGGTTATTTCCAACGTGAGAGCGAATGCCGGGGACGTAGCTGGCCTTTGGAAAAAGCGGGTCTGTACGAGCGAAGCGGCCAAAGCCATTGCCGGCGAGCAGGGAGTCGAAGGAGCCGCGACGAGATTGTTGTTTCTTTATGCTGTCCGCCTTTCTTTGATTTCTGCACACGTTAATACCAGCAAAACACGAAAAACAAGGGATTTTACTTGGCGATTTTTAAGAGTCATTCCGATTAGAAGGATCAACATTGTGTGAGGATCCTGCTAGCTTCATTGATTTCGTATAGCTTTTAGTCCGAATTTTATTAGAATGACAATTTTAGAAGAATTTTAGTTTCATATAGTGGTGGATGCAATGTTTATTTACTTTACCTTTTGGCCATTAGAGCAGAGACGGCATCCATAGTCAGTAGGGAGTCAAAGTTGGGCACGCCTAGGTCGGCCTGCTCAAATCCTTTGTATGCATGAACATGTTAACATGGTTTAAAAACGCTCACAAAGAAAATGATATGGTATTCTTGCTTTAGAAATTTATTCACTTCGTATGCCGTTAATCAATACTAAACTCTATCTTAGCATGAAATGTGGTACAAATTCACATCGACAATCCCTCCTCGTCATCGATTTCTACGGTCTGAAGGTAAGGCAGTAAGGCATTGATATTGCGTCCGTTGAGATTCCCACCCCCGATGCCATCAAGCGATCTTCCATTCAAAAATCCTCCGCCAATGCCATCCAAAGACCTGCCATTCAGATTACCTCCTCCGATTTGATCTAATGCCCTGCCATTCAGAAACCCGTTTAAATGTCCACCTTCTATCTGATCCAAGGACCGGCCATTTAGGTGTCCACCCCCGATGCCATCTAAAGATCGCCCATTGAGGTTACCCCCGCCAATTCCATCGAGCGACCTTCCGTTTAGAAACCCCCCGCCGATGCCATCTAAGGACCGCCCATTTAAGTGACCCCCACCAATGCCGTCAAGTGACCTGCCATTCAAGAACCCGCCGCCGATGCCGTCCAAGGAGCGCCCGTTTAGATTACCACCGCCGATGGTATCGAGAGAGCGTCGTCCGTTAAGCGTTAGCCCGCCGATGCTATCCAGGCTACTGCTCCGCAAGGCGTTGTCCCGCCTCCTCACCAAAGACTTTTGCACGTCACAGCCGCCCCCCAGCGACCGACCGTTTAGAAAGCCACCACCGATGCCATCTAATGATCTTCCATTGAGATGGCCGCCGCCTATTCCGTCCAGCGAGCGGCCGTTTAGAAAACCGCCCCCTATACCATCCAATGATCGTTTTGTGCCGGATGATTGTGTATCTAGTTGGTGAACTTGAAATTATTTTTTTATGATGGCGCAACACAAACGACGGGCACAACCAAAGGCAGGATTTGGATTACAACATTAATTAGTAGTGTTCGACCGCAACCGAGAGCGAGTTTCGAATTTGTGTGAGTAATTTTACGTTTAACCCAAAAATAGAAAAGAATTAATAATAATTTTAACAATTCTCTTCATGAAATAAATAAAATATGCCTTGAATTTAGGGCATTTGGGCCGAAACTAGCCGAAATGGAAACCGAACATTCGGTCGGACACTATTAATTAGAGGTGTTAAAGCGCTTACCGTATTTGCGGAGCGGCGACTGCATAAACGGCTTATTCGGAGCCTGCAAACAGCAGAAGCACGAAATTAGAAACTGATCACAGCGCGACTGATTGAATGCAAATATCTACTTCACGTTGATTTAATTAACTTTGTGGAAATTTTAACAAAGCCTAAAATAATGATGTACTAGCAGTAAATACTGAGAAGTTATCGGCATGTTGGATCATGCTTTGATGACAATCATACAATTTTTATCAAACTGGAAAACCAGCTCGTCGATTGTTGAAAAATTAACACGCAATTGACTGCATATCATGATGTAACTAAGGTAGAAGGACACTGCAGAGGGAGTGAGATAGGAATACCTCATTTAAGATTAGCTCGGTAACTAATGCACGTAACATTAACAGAAAAGAATCGACTATTAAATAATCGCGGCTTATTTTACCGTTTTTTAAAAATTCTAAGTTAATTGAAAATGCAAATTGAAATTAACAAATCAACAAATAGCTTGACTCACGGTCGGAGATGCCTCGAAGGTGCTGAACACCATCAAGACGATCAAGATGCAACTCAGCATGGTGGCGCGTCGGAGATGCAGCACTTGTTGCGTTCTAGTTGGCAACGGACGATCTTTCTGTAGGCAGCTGCAGAGCGAGATGATGCGTGCGACGTTCTATGGCCCGGACCCGGATTGCACGCCTATATATATGCTTCCGGGGGCGGGGGCGGCAGCAGCGGCGGCGGCGATGCGGGCCTCACGTGCGGATGGCGGACTGCAGCGGACGTTGAAAAAAAGGAGCACGCACGCACACACACGTAGATGTTGGCAGGACTCTCGGCGTGACATGCGAAACGGAAGGAAAAACCTGAAGGGCATTGAAGGTTGAAGGCACATCAGCGGAAACAGCGCTCGGGATTCTGACGCAAGCAATCACCTACACCTGCCATTGGAAATTCTTCATAAGTCAATTTCTTGTCCTTGTTAATTATAATCTTAGGCATGGGCGAGCATGAGCACATATGAAATGCAATCAACTAATTGAAGCCGCTGCGAGCTGTCTTTCCCAGACGCAGAACCTTGAAAATCGTAGCATCTCTATTTATTGAGGAAATCAACGTAATGGAAACGCAGGATCAGGTGAACTGTAAGCAATAAGCGTTTGCCGGGAAATGGGGGCTTGAAGGCAATTGCTGGAATATTCTCAATAACAACCCGGAAAGTAATAAAATAAATTGTTGCTATATTTATCTGTCTTTCTTATGATCCACTTCACAATAGATTCTTCTATAATTCCACAAACATAATAAAAAGAACAGTTCTAAAACTAAAATCCCGGGCATAGCTGGATTCTAAGAAATCAACACTGACGTTGATTTAAAGGGAAATGCAGCTGCGGCGCCACAATCAAATATTGCCAGTTATTGGCATACCGTAATGGAATGTTTAACAAGCAGCGCCATTGTGTTTGTACATAATAAAGGTGATGTTACGGCATTACTTGAGTGCGCCATATGGTACGCTAATGAACTTTTATTTGATTTCATTTAGCGTGAATCTACGCGGGGGCAATTCGATGGCATAGATTACAGATTCAGGCATGCAGTGTTTGTCATCGAATCTGCGGGAAAAATATGCGTTAACAATTTAATAAATGATACAAAAAATCGATATGAACATCAACTTATATTGTAGTTAACAACAAGAAAACTTTTGCTACTTGAACAATACTTTCGAAACGAAACATATGCATACCAACAGGATAAGAGCAAATAGCGGACAACAATGTCAATCTTTTAGTTTTTCCGAGAGAAAGATTTTCCACCGGGCCGCTTATTTTATTTACAATTCGCCTGTTTCGTAAATATCTAAACATTGCTAAAATTGATAATTTTCAAAACATTAAAAGATTGCCAAATTCTTCTTCCTCTTCGTCTTCTTATTAGCGTGTTTGGAAAATAGAGCTGACTTTCTGTTCTGTGTTTTCATTGTTTTCAAAATATCTAAAAGTTACCGAACTATTTGATGTTAATTACAGACATCACACTTAAATTATTTTTCATAGACAATCACTACAAACAAATAGACTACGTTGATGGGTGGTGAATGTGTCATCAATATTGCCGCAATCAACAGTTTCTTCTAAAATGATCGCACTATTTCTTTGGCGTTGTCATCAAATAACTATGATGGCGTAACTAACTAACGTAACAAAAATGAGTTTTTAAATTAGGCAGTATCTTTATTTTTGATGCACATTTCATATTACCCGAAGACTGTAACAAATAGCTTAAAATTTTAACAAAAAAAAAAGAAAAAAAAACTTTCTATATAGGGGTTCGAACCCAGGTCCCTGGCTTGGTAGAACACGACACTACCACCTAGACCAGTAGCCACTCTGACAAATGAAGAAAATCTATCATTCTTAATCGAAAATGTTTCCAAAAATCGCAAAATTTTACAAAAATAATATGCTTGGTGGTCTGTGGGACCTGGGGATACTCACAAGGGTGCTGAGCAATGTTCGGTGATGGATATAAGGACCATGTGAGTCATATAAATGTTCGCTCCCGAGCGGATTCGAACCGCCGTCGTTGCCAAGGATA
>JAODGB020012823.1:0-14729 GCA_027574905.2 Earota dentata | reverse complement strand
TATCGCCGTGTGATATTAAGTTAATTATTAGCGCTCCAGTTCCAGGCTCGTCGTTGTCCCGTTGTCCCACATTCGCGCATCATAACGAGCGGCTAATTTACAACTACACGCCCGACAATGCCGATGATACTAGGTATCTGTTCTGTTGTACTGCATTACAATTTATTCAACATTTTACGCCCGACATTTTATTGTATTAAATGCTGTTGCATCAGCATAGTGGAAACGCTTGTTTTACAACTGCAAAAATTAAACATTGCATGCGAAACGGCGAACAATGAAACTAGAACTAACAATGAGCATGTTGCGAATTAAATTTATGAAAATTAAAGTATGTAAATACGGAAAAACCGAAAATGAAACTTTTACGAGCTTCGCTGCTGTCACGATTGTTCGCCGGCGTTTTATTAGTGATAAAAGTTCTCTAAGATAATTTATTGTGGAACTAAACGCGTAAATTATGACCTCGAAATAAATTTCTAATTTGTCTCTTTTATTGCGGCTGTAAGCGTTTAGCGGAAAATTGTTTTGGAAAATGTTATATGCGCGTTTTCTTCCATTCGCTATTACTTATTAATGCTAGGAATGCTTGCCGTTTGGAGGTTTTCCGCGGCGTAAAGTGTCACTAATCGCACACGGGACGGCGTTTATGTTTAGACACTGTCGTTTTTATATTTTTCATTTATTGCCTTATAAATAATGTTCATTATATTCTAAAATGGCATCGCGCGGCGCAGGAACACCAGCAGGTCAGTTCTGCCAGGAAAATGTCATAACATAAAAGTTTAGTCCGCGGAATGAGGTCGTGGCAATAAAAGTTTAACGCGGAGCGCGAATACGCGGAATTCGCCCCTCTGTCATCATAGTAGAGCTAGTGGAGGCGGGAGGGCGATGAGTTTGGTTAGGTTTTGCATCACATTGTAGCATTTTTGAATTTGTATGCAAGATGTGGGCTGGTGGCGGATTTTTGCGCGTGGTGCGCGTGGCGTAGAAAAACTTATTTTCCCATTTTCCGAAAGGCAAACATTTAGGTCAGAGCGCGGTGAAGGCCAGTGACCGACTAACAGCGGCGCGCTTGCGGGGGCAAACTGGGGGCGGCTTTGTGTTTGTCTAACTAGACATGCGACGAGCAAACAAATCGATTTCGTTGAGCACTTCCACGTTACTAATCATATCACAACTTTTGAGCGAGTTCACTGGCTACCAAGCGCTAGATGGCATTGCTGAACAATAGAAGCAAAGCAAAGCAAAGTGAGGTAAAGTGGATTGTTGCTACAAGTTGAGGGCTGGTGAGGTTGGATGGATGCATGAAGCTTTATATGGTAATTGTAACCCATTTCCGTAGGCAAAAATCGCGTACAGCTGCTCCCGAGACTGGCGGCCATTAATTATCGGCGCGGCTTGTTTAACCAAGAAGACGCAAGCCGCGCGCACATCTGAAATCTTCATTTCGACATGCCGTGCCAAATGCCGACCAATTTGCAAACATTATACCAACAAGAAAACGTAAACTTGGCACTTAAAACATGAAACTTGAATGGAAAATCGACATGAAAGTTAAAATTTATCAGATTTTCAGTACCTCGCCGTTTTGTATGCAGCCGGTTTGATCAGCGTTCATCAATTCATCAACTCCACCCCCGCGAGCCATTGTTTCCGTGACGCCGCCGTCTTCTCTTCTTTTTCGATTGTTTTTAATTACACGCGTGCACGCAACGATTTTCGAATTCCGACATGCACACAACACATGCCCGGGCGGGTGGAAAGGCTCTCGGCAGGTCTGCAGCCGAAGACATTTGCGCGCGCAGTGGGAGAGAGAGAAGAGCGCCCATGAGCCATCCCACATCCATCATGCCGTCATACAAGGCACCGCAGTCATAGCACACGCGCACGGCACGTCACAAAGAATTACTCATTGAATTACAGGGTTTTCAAAAGGCTTGGAGTTTTACAGGCACGAGAGGGACGGAGGGCGAGGAAAAGCGGGGAAACAATTCTATTGTTTAATCGACGATGGCATGGGAGTAATTGCACCGTTGCAATCTAGGCATATTTCAATTATTACATGACGGGTTTCAAGCTTTTACATTTCTCCATTATTTCAAAGCAAGCTCAAGAAATGTCAAATTTTGAATAATTTATTCCAATGGATTTTATATAGAGTAAAGATGCAGGTTAGACTCTATAAGTAGTAAAATTGTAAAATGATGTATTGCCCATAGGTTACGAACACAGTTACTCGATGGTCTTCGCCTCTTCGGCATTGAACTGGATGATCATTAGATGCGTCTTATTCGTACGCCCGCGAGGGCATAAACCATTGGTAGGCTGAACCACAGCTCATCTAACTCGTTGCCCACGAGCACCACGCAGCAGTATGCTTCCTAATCAACGGTATTTAAGTGATGAGGAGTTCTTGACCCACAAAAGAAGACAATCGAGTGTGCAAACTGTGCAAACTGGAGGCAACGACAAAATTGTACAATGTTGTGCAATATAAACGGCTACGTGTGGTTTCGTGGTCATTGGCAATTGTTGCCGCAACGTGGAAGGAGCAAGACTTGAAAATGGTTGATGGTAATAATAATCGCGTTTGATGGCGATGGCGAGGCTCGCGCGCGTGGTGCGTGGATAATTTATGAACGCGCGTTCTCGTTTAGCCTGTGCACGCTGCACGCAAGAAACGAAGAAACCCTTCTGCCACTCTTCCACATCGGCGCTGGTATCGTGCTATCAGAGGATCTGGAGATTTTTGCACAGATGCGCATACAATGTGTGCACAAGAGTACGGGTATAGGTTGACGGCGCACCGTTGCTTTTACCTTTCGGCTTCGGCTTCGACTGCGAACTTCTCCTGCGCGAGCTTCTTCGTTTTGGAGCATGGAGCGTGGAGCGTGGCACCGAGCGCAAGAGATGCGTTACGAGTTGACCCGCCGCGCGCCGGTTTGACCCCGAAGGTGGTTCTTGTCGATGCCATTCCACAACCAATATTCACAACTACAACCGCTGCGAATTGATATGTTTTATGAAGTTCTAAATTGGTTAAAATCAGAATTCATTATTTGTATCGTCTGATATTTAAATGCGCACTTTTATGACTTCTGTTAAAGCATTTCGAGGAATCACATTTGAAGGACTGCCACTAAATAGTTTATGAGACATTGTTTATGTCCGGCCGTTTAGTGGCTGATAAATTACGCCATGTTTGTGTTGTGGCGCTTTCGAGACGATGGCTGCTTTTCAGCTTATTTATAACGATATAAAACTGAATAAATTAGTAGTCTTAATGAATGGCATTTATGTGTAATTAATGGCGCAGTTGGAGTTCGTCGGTCGTCGGTCGTTGGACGCTCTCGCATTTTTATGGATTTCCATTTTATGAGGAAAGTGACTAATTTTATCGCATTGTTATCGTGGCGCGCCCGGAATTTATACTTTGATATTTTGACAGTTTCTAATTAAAGCAGAGAAGAGCAGACATTGCAAAAATCCATTAAAGCATCAATAAATGAATTCTCTATTTGCGTTTTGTGTTGTTTAAAGTTTGCCAAGTGTTGAGTTTCCGGTAAAACGCAAAAAAATTAAAGTGTAGTGCTCGAAAAGCGAAATGTGGAAAACACTCCAACAATGTTTGATTGCAAAAAAATTATCATTTTGGTGCTGTGTTTCATTGCATTACATTTGGCTGCATGTAAATGGATTTCGGGTAACATGTAAAATGTGAAATGTAAATTTTAAATGTAACGGCAAATATCTACCGCCCGAGGGCGTTTTGCGCTGGTGAACGTTCGAAAAATGCCCGAAACTACGAAACTCCAAAACAACCAAAAAGCCTATTAAAAGCCTGATCCGCATGTCACGCCTGCGCCTAAACCAAGTTCGTTTATCTATGCACGGTTCATTTTTCGTTGTTGCAGACAAATCAATGCCTAAATACCTAAAATGAGAAAGGTTTAGTATTACAATGTTTATCATCAATATTGTTGCGATATGTTTTGATGGATTTGCTTTGTTTTCCCATTAAAGCCCGCTTGTAATGTTGTTATATGTTCATTATAAGTCATCAAAACAAGTCGTTTTTTTCACCTGCCCTAGTTTTATTTTATCTTATTTAGGTTAGGTTTAGCACGCCATATCGCTGCGATCGATTCATCAAATATTCATCGCTCGCGCGCGCTCCACGTCGTTCGCCGTCCGCTTATTTCATATTTTTTTGTAGCAATTTTAGTGTAATAACCTAATCATTCCTCTCCTGCTCTCCTGGATCATAACAACTTTTTAAAAACACAAATTTATATTCATATCATGCAATATGTATAATCAGTAATCATATTTTTTGTTCAACCACGTAATTGAATTAGTGTCGGAAATTATGCTCGCATTTTTGGTACATCAAGTTTAAAGTCGAATTCTCGTAGCTTGTTATTTCGTTTAAGTTTATTAATGAGCACGCAATTACGCACTGATTGGCATCTTTTCCAATCATCTTGCAGAGACCCGCCGAGTTCGAAAGGCAACGAAACGCACAAAAGCAAAATGAGGAAACGAGGAAACGTGGAAGAAGCAATGAACTGTACCGGTGATGGAATGGCAATGAATACTCAAAGTTGAAGAATCTCCAAGCGATGCGCATTGCAGATGAGAGAGGTAATTATTATGAACACTCATAAACTCATCAATTACGGTAACAAATTTGGCGTTGCAAACGAAAAAAGTTTCCGCCGTGTGCAGCGCGGCAAAGTTAAAGCGTTTTAGCGTTGTTGGCCGATGCCGGTGATGCCATTGTGATCCCATAATGGCAGCAATGACAAGATGGCATCTGTTAAAAGCCGCGGCAGGACATAAGCAAAAGTTCGCCCATCTGCTTCCCGGGGCTTTTAGTTGATGATTTTAGCGCTGCAGTCGCAGTTGCAGCGCACTCGATTTATAATGCATGCAAATCTAATTTCGCCCTTCGTCCTCATCCAGACGCGCGCTCCTGCTCGACGCATCTTGCAGACGCAGGATGCGGGAACCGGGAAGAGCGAGCGAGGAGCCGCCCCGCCGCGCGCCGGAACGACGTAATGCGTTTGGAGCCCCACGGCGCGCTGGTGCGAACAAAACAACAACAAAATGGCATCAGCATCAGCATCAGCACACAGCAGCAGCAGCAGCACGGCAAGTGCATGTCAAAACTAAAACCAAAATATCCATGAAACTCTTCCCTGCGCTTGGCAGGGCACCATCACCACGCCACCGCACCACGCACCGAGAGCGAGACGCGAGACACGACATTATTGATGAGTTCCTGCTCTCGAACAAGTCAGCTCCTTCCTTCCGAGTCGTCCTAATGACGCACGAATGGCGCCGAATACTAAGTACGCCATCTGGCGACTAGAGCACTCCGCCACCGCAGCCCACAAACCGCCAACTTTTGACATCTCTCCAAAAGCTAAGAAGGCTCCCTCCAGCTTTTAATTAAATCGCGAAAATGCAACGATTGATGCAAATTCATACATTAAGTGGCGCCATCTGTCAGCTGACGGCGTAGAAGTGGGTTAATCATGTCAGGCCGTGTCATGTCATCGTGGTTCAGCGCAGGTCGTGTGTGCGTAAATTTGCCTACAGGTATTCGAATACGAACACTGGAAGATTGAGACGACAATGGTTTTATTTTGTGCGACATGAAGTCGACCTTTTGCTTTGTTTACGAGCGCGTTGTGCGCGCGAAGAGATGCGAGAATTGGGTCACAATGAGATATTGTAATACTTCCTCGATGTCTTCGGCGGTGCGACGGGGCAACAAGAAAAAAGCGCGACTCACGACTGCGACGCAACGCGAGCCGAAAAACATAACTAAACGTGTTGCAAGGCACTAAGCAATTTATTTATATAACCTAATATAACGTATAACCTTAAATTTTGAATTGGCGCGTGTCTGTGTATTCTCTGCGCTCCAAAATGGCGTCGACATAAGTGGCGGGAAAATTTACGATCGGCGCTTAAATTAAATAAATAACGCGCCCTTCGCTCCTGTGCCTGGGGTTTATGTTTGCTTTATCGCCCGCCTCTCTGCGCCGCCTCCCGCCGAAAACTAATGCGACATAAAACCGTCGATTTTACGAGGATTTTATCTATAGTTATTTGTTATTTCTTTTAATCGCAGTGACTTGAAGTTATCGCCGCGCCGCCAAATTTTATGACGGCATCATTAAAACTACCCCAAACTTCCACCCAAACTGCGAATATCAAATAATAATTTACGAGAAATTAAATCTCGAGTAGGAAATAAAAACCGCTCGCCTTGTTTTCTTTGTTTAAAGTTTGCGCTCTTTGTTTGAATATTTTTAACAGTCTGAATATTCCAAGTCCTTTGTTTGCTCGACAAGTCAATTTTTATTTTTCCTCCTGCGCTTCGTGCTCGTGTGCTCGCGCTATCATTATTACATGTTTTCCCTGCGCGCGTGTAGGCGTACATCGCAGGGAAATATGCAAATTGAGTCAGGAAGGCAAACGCTGAAAAAACGACGCCGAAAAAAATGTGGAAAACGCCATAATATACCTGACAACGCATGCAAATAAATCATTAGATTTTGCTCCGTTCTCCGCCCTAATATTTTAATAAATTACTTCCATGATTCTGTTGTATCCTGTGTCAATGTTCTCAATTTGCATTGCAGCTCGGTTCTCGTGTGCTTAGCTGTGTTGCGAGTCGCTGCAGTTACCTGTAAGCAGCGAACCTATAATCATATTTCCTCATGCTTTATCGACATCAAATCCATTATAAAACTAACCCCAACAAAGCGCGCGCAGCCCGGTAATGCAATGCAGAAACACGTAACGTTCCACCGTTCTTCAATCGATTTTTACCTGATTATTGTGTGCATAAAATCAAAGTCTAAGCAGAGCCGAATTTTCCGCAAGTATACCAATTGGGCGTTTGCTGTTGGCAGAGTTTTAAGTACGGTTCTGTTCATTCCAAAGTTAGCTCAATAAAATCCACAACGAACGAAATGAACAATTTTAATTTTCAATTATCTTCTTATTCTCCTTCGCGCAACTCACTGACTGCTGGGCGCTCTCAACTTCACTCATAACAATATCCTTGCAGATGCGAAGGGCAGGAAAAACTCTTCTCCAGACTCCTTCAGCGCTCGTCACAAATAACAATCGTGCCTTATCCGAACTGGAGGAAAGAAGCGGTGCTATTCTAAGTACACAAAAAAACAGAAGTAAATTTGATATTTTTTCATGTCGTCTGCAGGTTTATCAGATGACAGACTGTATATTTGTATTGTAGATTTCATAGGAAGCGTGGAACGTGCTTTTGCAAAACTACCGTAATGAGGCAAAAAGAAAATTAAATCAGGTGCTCGGTCAACAACACAACGAGAAGGAAGATGAGCAAATAAGAAATTACATCGATCCGTGGAATGAGCGATGCGTGAATAAACAGTAGAAAACCGCAATGGCAAATATAGCAACAAGACGGTAGGAGGCAACAAAGCTCTTCTAATTTTGCTCAGTCCCGGTAATCGAATCGATGGACACATAAATTCATCCAATAACTTTGTCCCTGTTTGCCGGGGCGAATGGCGACGGGAACAATGTGATTTCGCCGGTGGCGTGTCGTGCCATTTGGAGAAGCATCGCGCACATTTTCCAAATCCTTTCCTCCCGGTGCTCCGGTGGATCGCTTATTCTTCCTCCTTCTGGGGCGCACCAATTCGTACGATTCATGGTGACAGTATCGACTATCGACTCGTTTGTACTTTATCTCTCTTCCATCGCAGCTGGAAGCGGGCAAAAGAAGAAGATGCTGGAGCTGCTTTAGACTGTTGGTGTTGGTGTTTGCTCTCGTGCATTTATTCCGACAAATATATTCTTTCGATTCATCTAAATGATAATTCCCTCCGAATTCGGGCCTGCACGATGGCCCGATGGCCCGATAGCAGTTTCGGGACTGTGAATCCTCTCTAGGTGGAAGTCGTGCAGCTGAGTGAAATTAGGCACGCGAAAGGAGCCGGAGCCGGAGCCGGAGCCGGGAGAAAGGAGTAGGAAAGAGTCAGCGCTCGCGGGCATCCGAGGCAAGTCGGTAAAGTACCGTACGTCGTTTAGCTTCGTTCGGCCTCAGCTGCGCGCAGGACGAGGACTCTGCCTCCAGCGATGGCAAGCGGAGAATGTGTTTCCGAATCGATTCGATTAGCCGCGCTGCGTTAACATTGCACAAACAACACCGTACGTAATTCCAAAAGCTAAGCAGCGCGCCCGGCTGCCCAAAAATGCGTTTTCATTGCTCGCTCGCAGCTTTCAATTGCAAAACTGATCGAGCGCGCTGCCTTGCGCTATTATAGTCGCATTGAATTGTCGGGAATGAAGTGGAAAATAGTCATTTGCACATTTAATCAGCATACGAATGGCGATTGGTATGGCAGCGCGCGCGCAAAAGGTGCACAAAGGTGCACCGCATAAATTGCTCATTGCTTCGCGCGTCGGTCAATGAGCATTCGGCATCGGCGCGCGTGGTGCCGAAGGAGTCGCTCGTCGCCGGCCCCGCGTGCGCATTAGACGCACATTGTTACTTCATTTGTGCCATTATTGCGCCCATTATGGCCGATATGGCAAAACGATTACGATACAAATTCAATTTATTTCTACCGGCGGCCGCGATTGCGCCGCATTTTTATGCGCGGCGACAATTTTACGAGCGAGTACATTCCGCCGCGAATGCATGGGAATGTGGCGATTATTTAAATCAAATTCAATTTAGCTATAAACGCAATGACCAATGGACATTGTGACATTAAGCATAAGGGGAAGCGATGAAATTAAGTCTTTTCGAATCGAACTTCAAACTCGCGCATGCGCAGCATTCGCCGATTGTTATTGTTTGAAAGTTATGACAGAATGACTCATGCAGAAAATCATCGATTGCGCAAAGCGAATGTGGGTTAGTCATGTGTCTTGTTTGCGTTTTTAGTGTTTAGCGAACTCTCCGCCGCAATTTATATTCCGTTTATGTCTTTTGCTGTCGCCGTCGCCGTCGGTCGCTCGCATGGCGCACGTAAGTTGCATTAAACTTTAATAAACAAATTATTCATAAATGCATAATTGCAATGCGCGCGCTGCAATATCGCACCGGCGCAGCGCGGCGTTTCTTCGGCGGGTTTGGCTTTCGCGTTTCGCGGCTGGAACGCCATGCATTATTCATCAACATCAACATCGACATCGGCGGTTTCTGCGCTCGTGCGTCCGTGGACTTTTCCCGCGCGAAATATAAAAGCCTGCCTATAAAGCGCAGGCGGGCACAAAGTCAAACGGATCGACATATGCTCTTTACTCTTTACATCCAAAGTTTCCAAACCGACGCAATTTGGATTTTATACTTCACAAGCATGATATTGAAACTGCTTGGTTTCTATGACATTTTACGATTTCATACATTTCATACACATACACACCTAGAGGTGTGATTAATGACATGTAGCGCTTGAGTGAGTCCTTAAATTTGACGCACTAACCTTATTTAATTAAGTAAGCGTATGTTGTGTAATATTTTAAAAGTTCTAATTTTGTGTACTCTTCTCTGTACTTTTGTTGTTGACTGTAGTTGTAGTCTTGTTAGATCTTGGTGGATCTAATGCACCTCCCGCACAGCACCCCAGATTTACTGCAACAATTTCACAAGATCCCGCACCAGGATCGGTTTCATGTGACCCCATGTCGAAAACTGCTGGTGGCTGCACAGCGCAAACTTTCCTGATTAGACGATTCACCCAGCAGCAGCAGCAGCAACGCCGAAAACTCGAAACACGCATTCTTGCTTGAGCTTGAGAGGAGCTTGATGTACTCGCGTTTCATCAAGTCTAAATCAAGTCGCGCATTGTTCCTCGCTCTTGTCGGGAATTAACTGCCAACAACTAACAAGCAACAAATAACTAAGGCAAACGAGACGACAGCCTTATTATATTCTCTCTTCTCTCCCGAAAAAAAGCATTTAAAGTTTTTGTTTTCTTCGTGTGTGCTTGTTTCTTGGGGAAAGCCTGGAAAAAAATTAGAGCTTGCTGTGGGGTCCTGCCGAGGCAATTTATTCAATTAGCGTCAATCATTACTCCATTAGCAGTGACAGTTTTTTTTATGGATTAGGCCTCGCTTAAGTTGAAACAGTTAAAAATTCACTTGGTGAATGATTGAGAAATTTTTGCGAGTACAAAACCAGTTTCTGCTCACCTTCTGTTCACCTCGTCATCGAATGGCTCTCGATGCACTTCGATATTGGTGTAATTAGTGCTTTTAGTTCCTGCTGCACAGGAGCCACTCACGATAATTACACAGGACACAGGTTTTGTAATAACTAGCTGCGGTTGGGACATGCAAAAGACAAGAGCTTTTCAACGCTGCGTTTCAAAACTGTTGCAATATCAATTTGGAACTTGTGAAAATGTAAGCTGATTTATTTTCACTACGCTTTCAGCTGGTACTGTTAGATGGGTTTTCTAGTTTTCAGCGTCTCTTCTACGCTGAGCTCAAGCTCCATTAATTAATTAATTTAACATGAAAGAGATGCGCTGCTGCGCTGCGTCTTCTGTTCCTCGATTGGCTACTGTACGTGCAACTTGATAAATTCGAATAATATTTCACGTCTTCAAACTGACTGACCCGAAAATGTAGACGTCGTAGACGGTAACCGCTCCTCAAAGTATTTTTATTAATTCACTTTAGTTTTCCGTTCGGATGGGAATTATAAAAAATTAAAAGCGCTCGCTTTCTTTGTCTCGTTTTCTACGTGAAATGCGCGCGCCGGGGAAACGTTTGCCGCGCCAAAGAAGCGATGCGATTCCAGGGGCGGAAAAGTAGGAAAAGCTCGAGTGCACATTTAATGAGCGCGCTTTTTCTACATTAGCGCGGCCGCATACATAATTGATGTATTTTTTCTTCTCCGGGAGCGCAAAACGACTGCTACGGCAGGACCTCTCACTGCCAGGGCGATCCTTTTTCGCCGGCGTCGTTTTTTGGGCACCGGTGTCTTCGTTTCGGCCTTTTTTCCCAACCTCGCACAACGATTCGAGACAGGTTCACTTAATTTGCCTCCCTAATTATTCAACGCGCAACGAGAAACTGGCAAACGAGAAACGAGGAATGCGCAAGGACCAAAGACCAAAATAGAAAAATATCGCTCGCCTTCGCTATAAAATTTAGATGTTCACAAAACAACAAATTTAGCGTTTGAAATATGTACACGTAAACTTTTTGTTTGGCTCTTTTAACGTAATCTTTGGTTTGGTTTGCTTTTCAAGATTCACTGCGTATTCGTGCCGGCTGCTGCTGCTGCTGCAAGGAAGTGTGCGTTCAATACGTTGCGGTTTCTATTGCCTTCGTATGCGCGCGCGCGCCGCCGAGTTTAACCAAAAGTAATTACGGTTTATTCATGATTAATTAAACCCATTCAGTCATTACTTTGATTCCTGACGCGGTCGGCGCGTTTCTCGCCGCATAACGCACGCCTTCGCGCCGCGGCGAAATGAAACGGAACGAACGGAGGCGTCGAAGCGCTGAAAGTAAAACTGGAAAAGCGAAAAGCGAAAACCGAAACCAGCAACCAGCAACCGGCAACGAATCCTGCCATTTACGGAAGCGAAACACAACGCCGCCTAACGAATGCGAGCGAAATGGACTGATTCGAAAAGCTGTTTTCTTTCGACTGCGGGAGGCGTTGGAAGCATTTCGGAGTTTGAGTTTTCAATGGAAAGCCGCGCCAGAGTTGAGCGGTTCTCTGGCCACACACTTTAATTGACGCTCGGTGCGCGCGGTTCGATAATTTTATTTTTCCGCGCTGGGGAATTTTATTTATTCCGAAAAGTGCTTAAAGCACTAAAATGTGGCCGCGAGTGGCGAGGAAAACTTGCCTTATTACGGATGCGCTGGCGGCGAGCGGGGCGAAAATTCCCAAGACAAATTAACGCCGGCGGCCACTCGAAATTTCGAATCTCCCCACCACCAAGCTGAAATGTTTCGCGGGGAGGCCGTCCCCGACATTATAATATCGCGGCGCGCTCGTATTTGTATGGGGATGGAAGTTTTCCCGTTTGCTTTAGCTCTAGTCCTAGCCCTATAGCGCAAAGGAGGACTTTACTTCCTGCAGCTTTAGCGCTCGGACGATTAGACTCGTGTTATACAAGTACAAGAAGTCGAAGTACTTTTCTTAAGTCGTTGCACGTTGCATAAAATAAAGTCCGCAAAATTTGAATTGCAGTGTTTTTTTTGTTGTAATTTTACATCGATTACTAAATCAAAATTTGAATTTATTTAGGAGTGCATTTTTCATGCACGTCTGGATGAATTTTTATGCAGTTTTTTGAATGTAGTGCGCGCAAGGATTTATGGCAGGGTAGCGGGCGGCAGTTTTAATAGTTTTAAACGCGCGCAGGGATGCATTGAATTGGGAAAATGTCCCGAATCCGGCCTGCGGCTGGCGCTAAACAAACGATAAAATCGATTTCGTCTGCTTTTTGTGCGGCACTGCTCTTTTTTTCTTCTCTCCCGGTGTGCTATTATTTTGTATCGCTGCCAGAAAAACGCGTGCCACGTCCGCGTCCCCTTGATTTGCTTTATTTAGTGGAAACTTTTCCAGACACCCCCGACACCAAACCACACGTGCGAAAAGATAAAATATCTCATCATAAACTATCTCGGCGGCTCTGCTGCAACTTTGAAACGGCGCGGCGCGGCGGAGAGAACTGTACTTGTCACTGCGCCACTGGGCGATACGTTTACAGATCGCTTTGTAATAGAAAACAATTAAAAGCTGACTGGCGGGCGATACCAGATGTAAAAGGCGCGTGTGGGTTTTTGGCCGTAACAAATAATTTACCGACGCGAGATAATAATAACCGAGCTAACGAGCGGCGAATGAAATTTTTATTGACTCTGGGTGCCTTCTGCCGGCAGCTTTTTTACGATCGCGGCCGGCCTCCTTCCTCCTCGCTCTTCGGGATGGTACCGATTTCATACAGTTTCGTAACCCGTTCCGCGTGCGTAACCAGCTCATAGCGCACACACTCTTGCGCTAACAAAACGCTTTCGATAATAAAAATATGATTTACGACGAGCTTTATTTACACATGCATACAGGAAAGGACTGACCCGCGAGCAGCAAACTTCTTGCGCTTGGTCACAAGATTACGTTCCCTCTCTCATGGGACGTGTTGCAGTTACATCGCGAAGAAATCGCCGTGTAAAATCGTAAATCAGCCGCTTAAACAATATTAATCCGGTGCTTTATTATAATAAAAACGAACGCCTGGAATTTTTATCTGCACCTGCGACACCAACAAGAAATTAATTCAAGATTACGAAAAATCCAGCGACGGCCAAAACCAACAATAAATTTATCTCGTCCCGGATTTATCCTACGTTCGTTACCAAACAACAACTGCGGAGAAAAAAGTGTCTTCCGCTGCGAGAACACGAAACGTTCTTGTTAGGCGTTAAACGTGAATAATTGCCGTGAGACGTGCCTGAAATCGTTATCAAATCAATAAATTATAACTCTGAGAGGACGCTGATGACAATATGTGCAGTACACCTTAGTCCTCATGCGCAGTGAAACTTAATTAAAGTTTGAGCATTGAAAATGCTGCACGAAAGTTTCCACTGAAAACAATAACGAAGGAAATTTAGCAAAATTGAAGATAAAAGACTTGAATCTTCGGAGTTCTTCCCCTCTTCGCATGCACGCTTCATATACTCGCATTCGTCTACTTTCTACTTAAATACTTATATGCATCCCCTTCTCGGGGGTGTGGGCGGCGGAGGGCTTTGTGGGGTGCGACACATTAACGTTCCAGCGATCAAAACGAGGCAACGAGGGGTGCGCTCTGTTTTCAGAGAAAACTTCGTTACACACCGGTTGTTGTTCCTCGCCGAAGCGCTGTTTTTCTTGGCAAAGCTCTTAAGACGATATGCGAGGAACCAACCGCCCACTTTAAGCGAGGGTGGCAAACGTCAATTAGACTGAGAAAATTCAAAAAAAACTTCACAAATATCCGCGTAAAAGTGCGAAAAGGAGTTTAAAGCCAAAATGGTAAACTTGGTGACGTTGAAGTCGTACGCTTGCTCACGTTTCACATCAACATGTTGTCTCATTGCTTGGCGTCTTGTCGCGCCGCTCTTGAGTTGTCGCCTTTTTGTCCTCACTTCCTTCTTCAGGCCGTGGCGCGCGCGCGCGCGCGTTCGTTACTTCAATCCGCTCCCCGGCTGGCGTTGTCGATTCTCCGAATTCATTTTTTATGCGACTTTCATGCGCATTTAAATGCCCTCACTCGCGCTTGAATTTAAATGCAAGCGTACAACACGTACGTGTTTAGATACGCGTGATAAGCGAGGACGAGTCTAAGAAGAAGTCCAGAACGCACAGGCCCCAAGTTTGAGCACCGGTCGCGCAGCCTAATCAAAGTGAAATTTATGTCCGATGCATTCGCACACAGGACGACCGAGGCGCTCGTGGTGTTTTGGTCTCGATTCCGATTCTTTTTTTGGGGGGCCCGTCGCACACTGCTTTTAATATATGCGTGCGCGCAGGACATGAGCACATGATGGTGATGTGTGGTGAGAAGAGGTGGAGAGTGTGATTACCATGTGTGGGCACCGGCACGATTTCCGCGCGCGCTTGTTTCCACGCGCACTTAAAAAAGCGGTGTTTTATTGTGTATCAGATACAGCTGAATGCAAAAATAGCGAATTCCCATGCG
>JAODGB020012640.1:0-10829 GCA_027574905.2 Earota dentata | reverse complement strand
TCCATACATTCAAACTAACATAAACGTCATCCAATAGTACAATATACTCGTTTCTTTGCGCATAATTAAATGTTAATGTTAATGTGTATTTGTTTTCGTGTTTACCGAATGTAAACGCACAAAAGTTTTAAACGAGTTTTTCATTAAGATAATGACATTGTTAACGAGCTGCCGCTAGTGCTAATGCTGCGTGCAAATAAAATGCTTTCTGCATTTCTCCATTTCCGCATTTTCACATTTCCACATTTCCACACGCGCACGCTTGCTTTTTAATTCATTGTTTGCGTACAATTTTAATAGCTACACTAAAAACCACATATTAATGAGTAAAATAATTTAAAATTTAAAAACGGATAACATTTGCTTTGTGTGTTATGTATGTGAAAACCAGGTGATGCTGTGCGCATGCGCACAACAGCAATAAACATTTAATTGCATGCGGCTCGGCGAATTACAATAGAGGGCGCATGTTGCGCGATTTAACGTGCGTTCATAAAATTACAACGACATCCTAGGTCGACGTCGACGGCGAAAATATCACGGCGGTAGAAAACAAGAAAAAAAACATACTACGGCGCAGCGTTTATATTTTATATTTCAATTTCCTCCTCGCGTTGCTAAAATTACCTCCAAACCGAAGCAGAACAACAAGATGACTTTTGTTGTTTTGTAGTCTTGTAAAAATGAAACATCCCTGAATGAGCAAAGAATAAAAATGAAATGAAGATACATTGGGGCGATTAGATGTAGGCAACCAATTATACATAATATGTATTTTGCATTGTGCTGGTTGTGTTTAGGCGCTTAGATTAGATTTATTTGCATTCCGATTGCATCGTTTGCGCAGATTTGCAAATTGGCGCATGTATTTTGCCTTTTTGCATTTGGTTTTCCCAGCGCTTTCCCAGCTATCACACAGGGGGCACAGAGCACGCGTAAACATTCCTATCAAAGTTTCATGTCGCCAACGCTTACCACTGCTATTTCTCATTGCTTGTTGTTCGTTGATCACATTTTCACGAAGAAAACGAACAAAATAGCAAATAACCAGAGTGCTGTAACATGTTTTATGTCAAACAGCATTTAATAACATTCAAATTAAAGTTAAAGCTGAAAATATGTAATATATAATGTAACAACAGTTGTATGGCTTGTGTGTTGTGTGTATGTTTGGTTGCCAACGTTGTGCTTACAGTTTAAATACTTTATGCAAAGAATATCACACATCACACATCACACATCAAAGGCAAACGCAATGATTTTCTCGTTCAACACGTGTGCACACGTGTTATGAACACTGAAAGTGCACACGTTGCACAGCGCAGCAACACGGCGCGGTACGGCAGTTGGCAGCAGGCGCAGCAGGAGGATAACGACGCGAGCGCCGCTTTCCCGCTTTAATATCGCAGCTTCATGATTCGTGCCGTGCACGGGGCATAAAAGTAGAATTCAAATTCATTTTTAACATTTCAACATCTCCACATAGCATTTGCAACATTGTACGATTGTAACATTTTATCCTTTTCTCCTCTTATCCTTCAAACATTGCAAGCATAAAACATCACAAGGGAGACATTTACAAGAAATTACACACAGCATCAAAGGTTTTTTTCGAATTTTTGTGTATTTTCCACAAAAGTGTGATAAAAAGCAGGATTTCTCAAGATGTAGAACAATTAGCAACTTTATCCTTTTTGTAAAATGCCAAGGACTACTTCAAGAAACACTGTTTAACTTTTCAAAGTAATTAGACTTACAGCAATAATGATATTAGCAATGTATAACTAATTACGGAAGAACTGATTAAATTTGGAACATTTCAATTCTAATAAAAACAAAGATATTTGATAAAAACGGATTCTGTTAATGCCATTTTATGCTGAAAACTAACATACATAAACTTTTCGTGTTTGTTGTGAGATTAAAATTCGATAAATTTTTGTATCGAAGCTAAATTTATGCGCGTGACAGTGCAAAATAGAGCGCGCCGCGGGGGGCGGAAGTGCATGGACACGATGCGCGCCGGATGCGCACTCCCAACCTCCCTCCCCAGTGAGGGCGCGCGCTTATGATACGCGAGTGGTGGCGCTGCGATCGCACGCGTGTTCGGGGATGGGTAATGGATTTGCCATTATGTCATTTTCGCAACATAAACATCATTAGAAAAGAAATCGATGGCGGGGTGGGGGGATCCGATGCATGCGACATGCGACAAGCGACTTTTCCGCCGAGAAGCGCCTGCAATGCCTGCAATTATCGGCAACAGTGGCAGCGCCGCTTTTGGGCACGCTGGGAACTCAATTATCGCACATTTTGTTGCCAGCGATAGGTTTTCGATTTTTATTGCATGCGAAAGGCAGTTTGATAAAGATTTTGCGGTCAAAATTTGATTCGCGGTGTAAATTTAGCGATTTCTGTTGAGTTTTGAGTTTTCGCAAAGGCAACATGGCGGGAAACGTGCTTCCGCGCTTCCGATTGGTTGCTTTCTGCGCGTCGCGGCGGAAATCCAGATTTCGTATTTGCCAAATTAATTTAACTAGATGCGCGCGGAATTTCAATCGGGAATCAATTGGGGGTGGGTGCGCTCGCGTTCGTCCTGCGGCGACATTTTTCGATTCCGCCCGCGGGAAGTGCGGCAACAGCAGGAACGGCAACATTTTCATTCTTGTCACCATCAGTCAAGCAAAAATCATATATTATATAGATTCGGTGCTATTTTTAGAATATCTATACTTTACAACCGCTTCAATTCAAGCGAATCCAAGCAAACTTCAACTGTGCCATTTTACATAACCTCAAATAGATTTGTAACTGTGGAGAAAGTTTTTGATCACTTTTGTGCTTGCTCAGAGTGGGAAAAGACGCGCCTGGCAAAAGTGCATCGTTAAATCAGCACCTCCGAGTTCGCAGGATATAAAAAGATGGCGACGGTCGATGGCGTTTGTTGACGCTCCTAATTGGAGGGCACGACACGCCAACTCCACAAGTTCGCTTCCCTCATCACACCGCAGCCTTAACAAGACAGGATAAGACAATCGCGATTAGACGCAAAGCTCAAAGTCACTTTAAGCGCATAATTTAACTCGCTAAGCACACAAAACCTCACGTAATCTAATGCAAGGTAAATTAATTTTAAAAAAAATACCAAAAAACACCTGGAATAGCGATGGAAGATGGAAAATGGTAGTAATTAAAAAAAAAAGTAATCTCTAGGATTAGCAAATTTATTTGCGTAATAAATCGTGGATCTCGGGAATACTCGGGATATAAAATGTTCCTAGGGTGGTGGATGTGAAAGTTTTCAGGACGCTATTTTTGGGGAGAGTGTATTTGAAGATCCGGCCGAAGACTATCGAGGACAAGCCGTAATTAGGTGTAATTTATAGTTGGCAATTAGCGTCGGTAATTCATCTCGAATCTCGAGCTTCCCCAGACTTAATAACCGTGTATTTATGACGAAAACTGTGCGCTAGGCGAGGGGGACGTAAAAGAATGCGGCTAATTATCTTCACTTCCTTTCTCTCGCATCGACTTTTCAAGAAACTTTTTTGGAAACCATTTTGAAGAAGAGTTTACGCTTTCATTAATTAAAAACTAAAACAGCGAAGAGTCATGTTTTTCAGGGCTTGTTTTGCGTGCTGGCTGCTAATAATAAGTGATTGTTCTGTCCTGTAATGGCTGCAACCAACATTGCACAACATAATAGACACGCAGTACACAAAGTCATATGATATGACTTGGAGCGAGGCGACAAAGTCGTCGTTCGCACTTCGCAGCAAAGTCGTCACCATCACCGAAGTTTCCAGCAAGCTTTGGATCTTTGGACGTGTCAGCCGAAAGCTCGCGCAAGCTACTCATTGTCATTATCAGCACCGACACGACGCCACGGCTCATTCTCGTGCGCAGTCCACACACATTGCAATGCGAACCATCAATTATATCTTTGACCGAGGCGAGCACAATTAGTGTAATAGCTGCTCGACTCGATTCCTGGGCAACGGTGAGTAATTACTCGCAATGCCACACTAATATGTCTCAAGTCTCAATGTTCTGTGTTCCGAGAACATAACCTCACTTGTACGCTAGGGTTTAGTAAAGCCACACTGGATTTTTCCGCATCAGCATTAATGTTAATGTTCAATCCAATCCGGCTGATTGAGTTGAGTCATACTGCACGCGCAATTGATATTCATGAAGTTATGCAATTTTAAAACCTCATTACCTTATTTCGACCGAAAATACCACGCCGAAACTTTTCATCTACAGCGCCGAGCGTAATAGCGCTTTTATTCCTTCAACTTTTCGTCCTTGTCAAATCTGTTGTGTTCTTGACGCTTGATGCCCTGCTGAAATATGACATAATAATTTCGGCGAATTAGCGTGCGTGATGGAACGCGTCCGCATTCCGGGTTGCATAGGTAAACGCGGCGGGCGCGATTTTTCACACGCGCGCGCGCAAATTTGCAAATTTGACGCGTTACAAATGGCACACGGAGAGAAAACTCGGCGGCGGCGGCGGCGGCTTGCGCAAAACAAAGCGCTGCGGCGGTGGGCGGCGCTGCCGCTGCGAAAAGGTCGACGAGAGGTCGGGTCGATTTGTTTATTCGCCCGCCGGCGAAATAATCGCAATTATTTATAGCACATCTACAATTTCGCATTAATCTCCACACGACGTGACTTTATACAAAGGATACACACAATATATTTGATAATAAATACGATGTTGTGAGGCGAAAAGCGCACCAAGTTGGGGTTGTTTCGTCGACACTTGGTGGATTGTCCTTCTGCTCTGCGGTGGAGTGCGATGGACTTAATAAAGCTGGGAAATTGCTAATTATCCAACGAAATAATTTAGTTGTATTTACGACATGGTGCCTTCGGGTGAATTGTGCTGTAAAGTTAGGTTCGCACAAGTTTATTTTATTTCACGTTTCATTGATTTATCTTTTTTTATAGTCCAAAATGAATGAGTTGAGTTGCGCTGGTAGCGCTGAAGTAGCGAAGTCTTGAAGATATTTAGTGTTGTTTATTGAAATGTTAGCTATTTGAAGCACGAAAGACGTATTTATAAAGTAATGATTTGTAAAATTTAGGCAGTACAAATGATAAAACATTTATATTAGTGTTTTGAGCAGTAAAACTTTGAATTTACATTCAAATAACTAGCAACTTGAATCAATTCTCAATAGTGGCGCTAGTGGCGCATATTTTAAAGCTACCTTCACACATCTTTTATATATTTAGAATTACTCTGTAACATTATTGCTATTTTATGATCAAAAAGACATGTTTTTGCTAAGAATTTATTACATACTATGTAAATATTTAAATATTCTTTGTATTACGCATGTAAAATACAAATATTTTAGTGTTTTAAGTAGTAAAACTTTGAATTTACATTTAAAGAACTTGCAACTTGAAACAGTTCACAATAGTGGCGGTAGTGGCGCTAATTTGAAAACTACCTTCACAAATCTTAAGAATTTATTACATAATGTAAATCTTTGTACTACGCATGTTTAACACATCTATTATAGTGTTTTGAATAGTAAGCCTTTGAATTTAACAATCAAACAACTCTGGATAAAATGAATTCAAAGCTCGCCTGAAGTGAAGCGCCATGGAATATTTAATACCATCGGATTGCGATGTTTGCCATGTCGCTGTGTCGCTGTGCATCTCTGGAAACGGTGCAATCGACTGAATATTTGATAGTCCTTGATTGTGCCGGATTGCGCCGCATTGTCATTGATTTGGAGCGCTACTGGGCGCTGGAACCCGTTGACAACTTTCCTCTGCGCGGGCAGCCGAATAAACGATAAACAGATCAACTCTAGCCCCGAGCCTCGCGCCTACCGAAAGCAGTCCTTCCGCATGAGCCATTAGATCGGAACATCCCAGGCGCGGGGCGCGCATATCGTGCCTCGCTATTATTGGGATATCAGGATATCATTTGATTTTGATTTCGTTCGATGTGCGCTCCGACGCGCTGGTCAAATAACATTGTCGCTCGTCGAATATAGGGAATATCTACAGTTTCAGTGCGCTGGAAATGAACAGAAATGCGCTGCCTTGATAAATTGAATCGATCTGTTATGCCTCATCAACGCGCCGACCAACTGCCGGTTGCCTGGAGCACTTAGCAGGACTGTTTTCAGTTGATCCGTTTCAAGAATTGTGCATTATTTAGTATTTACTCAATTTGCATCCGATAACGGAATGCGCTGAAATGTATATTTAGCTGTTGCCCAAATGTAGGCAAATGTAGGCACATTTAACATGCTGATGCTTGTAACTCAGGTGATTACAGTTGCAACTCCTTTGTTTATGATCTTTGTCCGAATTTATGCGATACAGACTAATGAGGAGTTATTGTTTCCTAAATACATTAACCACAATGCTGTTTGATGTGTAGTGGGTTGCATATAATATACAGTTGTTCAAGAAAATGTTGGTTGTTGATTAAACATGCAATGGATATACTTGCTTGGTTGATTTCCATCTTGTTAACGTGCTCACCCGAGCGTGTTCGATATTAGCCTCCCGATCGTCACTAAGGGGTGTACAACACGCAAATACCACCCCCTAATCAGCCCCAACCTCCCCCCGAAATGCTTGATTAGGGTATGCGGAAATATTACGTACAGATCTGGTTTAATAAGCAAGCAAAGCACACCTCCAGGGATCTTTGACGTTTACCCCAGCTTGAGAGCGGGGAGAAGAGCATTATAAGCCAAAGCAAAGTGTTAAGAGTTAAAGGCATCGAGGCAAGTTAAGGGCGGCTAGTTAAATGTATTTCGCAGCGCTTCGGCATCCGAGTGCGGGCCGGAGGAGTTTATTAATGATTGGCAGTGGAGGTCGTGCGGCGCTTATCAAGCCTATTAAGATAATGCCGCGGCTGGCTCAGGCGTCGCTCAGGTCAGCGCTTGTATAAATCTATTTACCCCGCTCGTTTTGGGGCGCGCACCATCCATTCGGATAGCAATTACGGCGCGCGCGGCGTATTAATTCGATTTCCAATTAATTCCGACATCGCCGCGCTCGGCCACCTTCGATTACGCGACACAATGAAGATTCATTCATGATTGGCCCAAAATGTATGAATTTCAGAGGCGTTTTTAATGTTTTTTAAATTGTTAAGGCTTGTGCTATGTGTGTTGCATACACAAGTGTGAAAATTGCGAAATAATTGGATTGGGATGCAATTTTAATTTCCTTCTTTTACAGACGGTAAAAACATTTTTTAAAGCGAGAGCTTTGCTCATCTCATAGTAAAATGCAAAGCACGTCGTTTCGACATTAGTGACTTGGCAACACTGCAGTAGTGTTGCAGCCGTGACATATTAAAAATGCAGCGGGAATTTTAATTCCTCAAGATTTAGTGCGACTCTGCGCGTGGATGGCGGTGAGGTGGATTGCAAGTGGATTCGGGTGGATATTTATGTACTTGTCAAACTTTTTGCTGGGCGATATTTTGCAAGATTTAGATTTGGTTGTAACTCATTGTCACTTTGCGCGCAGACGCGGCGTGGTAGGCAACTTTGTGTGCGCGGCCGCACAAAAGAAACGCGCTGCGTTTGACAAATGTTTGCCACTAATAGAAGCAAGGCGCGTCGATTTATAATAACGTCTGGGTGGCGCAGCAAACCAACCCTCGCCGCCAGCGGGACAACATGCGTAAACTCGACTACATAAACCGTCTCCCCACCCCCCCTGAAATTCATTCAACTTGCCTTGGATGTCAACTCCAACCCTGTAAATAACTTCGGGCTTTTAGGCTTTCTGAATCTTACATTTATTGAACTCGCCAGCGCGTGGTTTATTTAAATTTTTCATGTCGCACATCGCGCATGGATTGGGACAAGTCTTATCCTCGGGTTGCGGGTCGCATTAATCACGCCGGCGATTATAAAGAACGCGAAATCTAAACGCGAGGAAAATGCGTCCCCATCGATTTCAGTCCGCAGTCGCGCATTCTTCCGTCGACATGTCGCGCGTTCCGCCGCCAGACAATCAATAAAACTTGTTTTTTGCTGCGCACTGCCGAGGAGAGTGAGTTTATGATCCACTTGGCCGCCGCCAGGCCAAACTAGCGGCGAGACTGCTCCTTAGCGAATCGCTCCTCGCGCAATAAGAATAAATTAGACCGTTTCCAGCCCACCCGCTCAGACAAGCCGGATAAGACAGGACAAGAAAAAAGCGGCGCGGCGAGCGGATAAAACTATATAGGATGCTTTCGGATGCTTTCGGCTGCGGGGGACGCGGAGTAATCTGATAATTCGATATTATCTCTGGCAGTCTGGAACTCCGACTTGGTGGCTTGCATTTTCTTAAAGCAGGCATTTCGCAAGTTGCAAGGCGCAACTTAAACATGTTTGCATCTTGGAACGCGAAACTTTTTGCCTTGCCCGAGACGTGAGTTCGAAGCAGGCTGGGAGGGCAGGGTTTGCGCCAAAGTTGAAACTTATTTTTCCTAAGCCGCCCGCAGTGCATACATTGACGCTGTGTGGCGGTGCGGCGCGATGGGAGGAACGGAGGAAAGTTGTCGACCATCGGCGAAAAAGTCGATCCGCCGCGCGGTGTGTGGAGGCGCCGGGCGCAACACAGCGGCGCGAGTTAAGCGATCCATTAAACTTCGTCGAAGCCTTAAGGACTTTGTCGGAGCGCTCCAAGATTTCCCAGGGACTCCAATCGGGGGGTTGTACGCGGCGCTATCGTGCAATCACATTTTTCACGACGAAGAAAAACGCGTTTTACTTAATAGGCTCATAATTAGGCAGCGTTTACACTTCATATTGTTTGCGCATGAGCAGTAACAAAGTGGGCGGAACAAAACGCAATACAACGTTTGTATCTCACAATTATGCAAAGGATAAATATTAAATGCAATTTGTGTCGATTAAATTAAATTTTATTCCGCGCACAAAAAGTATAAAATGTTATAGTGGCATAAAATGATAATAGAAACTGGCCATTTGGGTTTTTGGAAAATTTTACGATCTACGCGAAAAGCCTGCAACGATATTAAGCCCTGCACGCTCGGAGTGCTTTTATTTGCGATCATTAAATATTTCGCTCGCGATTATTCCAAGCGCTTGTTGCGCGCGCCTAAATTAAAAATTTAATTTGGCAAACGTCGAGCTCCGTGCGCATATTGAATTTGCGCCGCACAAACTTGCTGCGCGTTGGAAGGAAAACCTCCACCCGCCTTGCACGCGGTTTTGATTAGAAGCAAACAAATTAAGCATTTCTTATCTCAACAGCAGCGCAGGACAACACACACCTCAACAGTTTCACAATTTCAAGTCGTTTGTAAGGTGAGGTCTAGACACGCAAAAAGTTCTTAATTAAAACGCGTCTGAGAGGACTGAAGCGAGAAACAGGTTGTTGGAAATCGTCCCCTGCTTCTACTTTCAGCTTAGGGTTTTCTTTTCGGTTGTATTTGAGGTTTTTTTGAGTTTTGGTTGGATTTGGTGTTGCTTTCAACACAGCTTAAGGGCAAAGGCAAAGCCCCAAGTGAAATGGTATTATTGATCCTATTAATCGGGGGGCGTGCGGTGTTGATGCTGCGTGGTTTTTTCCTCGTTTTTTGGAAAAACGCAAACCTTTTAGCAGCTGCCGGCTTCAGTTACACCCTCGTGCTGCACATCCAGGCGTTGCGAAAATGAACGGCGCCAATCTCGACTCGCCGCGACCGCAAATCATTTATCAGTTGTGTCGTCCTTCGTCGCGTTTTCCTTCTCACATTGCACGCAATTTGAAATGCGAAGAAATCCGAAAGTAAACCTCACAAAAAAAGGTGTATCCTTTCAACATTGTGCACATGTGCGCAGCGTGAAGATATTTATTTTGCCAATTCTCCTCGTCCATTCCCAATTTAACGCTTGCACAGCTTTCAACGCCTTCAAAGCCTTTACAACCTTCAAAACTATTGACTGTGCAAGCTATACTTGTGAAGCGCTTGCATTATTGTCGTGTTGTTGTATTTCTTTTGCAAATCTAACCTCGATCACTCCGCATGTCTGCATTCGGGCGCGCGCGCCATTGTTATGCAACCCATCATGCTTCCATGTGTGTTAAACAAAACGCGCCACAATGCATTGTTCAGGAGCGCAGCGTGTTGTATTCAAATTTAACCGAGTGTACAAGAGATATCAGCAAACGAGCGCTGAAAAAATCGCAATAAAAAATCCGCGCACGTAAATTCGCTCTCTGCGCTCATCGCTCAACGCATCGACCTTTGTTTTCATTAAATTTTCTAAAAAAAAAAGATTAAAACCACGCTGAAATAATAACGCGCGAGCAAAAATACTTTTCAGTTAAAACACGCAGATAGGCTTTTGCTTTCAGGACAAAATAAAACCTTTTCAAATGGACTTAAGGGTTATTACTAAGAAGGACATTCCTAAGCCTTAAGGTCCCTTTACGATTTCATATCCTTACCTTTTTTTTGATGTCTAATAGTTAAGTTTATATATATTTTTTGTGGCACTCGATTATATCGATATTACATTGTCGGTGGCGAATAAAGGTGGTTGGTAACGTTTATTGCGCGGCTGTTATCGCGCCAGGGCGGGGGTGCGCGCGTCGATAACGGGTGTAACTGTAACATAATCGTTAGCCGAAACGCCGGTACCACCGGGCGCTGGGTTGTAACAACTCAATGGCAATGTCCGAGCAATTTCGGGCGCGATGTGACGCCACCCATGGGAGCGCCGATGCGCTAACCTCAATTGGGAGCTTGCCACTTCCTCAATGCGGCATTTTGAAAGTTTGGGAGGAGCGAGTATTGAGATGGCGATATGATGATGATAGTTAATACCTCAAGG
>JAODGB020012596.1:0-11493 GCA_027574905.2 Earota dentata | reverse complement strand
AGACGTTTCTATCTGTCTCACTCTCACTTAACACCGTTTAGGACGCAGGTGGCGCTGTTGTCGCTCCAAAGTAGCAAAAGGCGTTGCGCAAAGGGAGACTGTTAGAAACGTCAAACGTCACCCCCCCTGTGTAAGCTTCACTATTTATCAGTTCGTTGAGTTCCGAGATAGTCTTTGGTTCTGCTCTGGATTTGCCGTTTGCTGTTTGCACGCATTCCTCACATCCTTCACGTAGCATTTCTTCCATCTTTACTGATCGTTACTCATTATTAATACATGTACACATGTATGTCATTGCTGCCCAGCTGCTCATTGCCAGGTAATTGCCAGCGAGCTGCAAGTGCGTTGTATACGTGCTGCGCGCTACATCGCTACCAAACACAAGCACCAACTAATAACAAATTCGTTATTTAACCAACGCTAGATTTACAAACATTTTCAACGTTTCATCGTTGCGATATTTCCTGAGCCACATTGCGAATTTGTAAGTGCGTGTATTTATCGCAAAGGCAAATAAACAGTCGTGCATTAGTTTCGCTTGCGTTGATGCGTGTTTATCGCGAAAAGTGGTGAAAGCAAGTAACCAGTCATCGCTTCCTGGATGTGTTCCACATTATTGGCGAGCCGCGCGCCCGAAGGCCGACGAGACGGCCGATTATTCATGCGACTGGATTCACCGTGAATGGTGAAAAATGTCCGCGTTTATCAGCGAACAATCCGGTGGATGGATCCACTCCGACAAGGTGATATCCAAGCAGGGTGCCACTTACACCGTCCGCGTAAGTATCTCAATCTATAAAAAAATCACAGAAATCAATGTTCTTAACGCCCCATTAAAATGTGTTTTAGTACATTGGATGCCTTGAAGTTAAAGTCTCCATGAAACAGTTGGACTTCAAGACCAGATCAAGTGTGGCAAAGTATTAGTCATGCACCAGTATACTTTAATTGGCATTAATTGATTGTTTATTGACAGGGAATGCATTTCGAGAGTATGTGAAGCTGCAGGTCTGAAAAGCGCTGATAAAAAACGGCGCATCGATAAGAAAGTGTTGAAATCCATCGCCGAAGAGCCGAAGATGCTGTACGCCGGTACAAACGTCAGCTTGAACATTAGCAGCACTAATTTGAAGCTCACATCACTGGACAATGCAATGGTGATTGCCAGCCACGACATGCCGCTGATATCATTCGCTTCGGGCGGCGACACAGAGACTCTCGACTTCGTCGCCTACATTGCCAAGGATGACCACAATTTGCGGGCGTGTTACGTCCTTGAATGCGGGGGCGGTTTAGCAAAGGATGTGATATCCACCATCGGTCAAGCATTTGAGTTGAGATATAAACAATATAACATGAAACCAGGGTAAGCATGCACTTTATATGTTGAATCAACGAAAATTAATGGGGAACTTTAGTTTGGCTTTGGGTCAAGCCTGCGCGTCGAATGGTGGTGATGCAGACAAGGACTATTATAACGACTTGCCCGGGAAGGTGCCGCCGGATGTGGGCCCACCGCCGGTGCCGCCGCTACCGGTAACCGTACCACCAAGGACGACGCTTCCGACGCTACCGACGGTGTATTCGCCGAATCTGATCGATCTCAGCTCGCCCACGCAGCTCACACAGCCGCCAGTACCGGAAATGCATTCCCGCGATTATGTTAATATCGTCGGTACGAGGGATGTTTTTGACATGCGTTAGTAATCATTTTACCAATTGTTTAATTAAAAACTGCAATTCTTCATTTGTTTTAAAACAAAATATGTTTTAACATAGAAACAAATGAAGTGTAGTTATTTAGCGGAATTCCAATTGCATTTACATTATGTGCATTGTATTTTAGAACCATTTGAAAGTCAACCACTTCCAATTCCGTCAGCAACAGGTGCTGGAACCTTCCGCAAAATGGAGCAACGCCACATCGACGAGCTAAAGAGTGAACACTGGTATCACGGGCAAATATCACGCGGTGAAGCCGAGAAACGCCTCGTTAAAGACGGCGATTTCCTCGTGCGTGAATCGCCGAACACTGAAGGACAATACGTGCTCTCTGGGATGCAGGATCGGACGCGGAAGCATCTCCTTCTCATCGACCCCGAAGGAGTTGTAAGTTGCGCTCAGTTTACGCGTTTGCATCACAGGGAAACTAAATATTGCCCATGTTTTAGGTGCGAACAAAAGATAGAATGTTCCAATCCGTCACGCACCTCATCAACTATCACTGCACCAACTCGCTGCCGATTATCTCGGCGGAGAGTGTGCTGGTCTTAAGGACGCCGGTGATGCGCACTTAAATTGCCACAATGTGCAACAACGCATCACAAAACCATGTACCATGACTGCCTTTTATTGTTACGATATTCCCGCACGATGCAACGACGGAGAGGTATATATTTTTGCATTTTACTAACATACTGATATACGTACTCCCACACACGCTTATTATACGTATGAAGATTTTTACGATTGTTAAGATTTGATGCTGAAAAATTGATATTTCTCTAAATGTTTATCGCCAAATCAAAGTGTATTTTTCTGCTGTATTTGTAATTGATATGTTGTTTATTTTTGGAGACGGGCGGCGTTCAAAGTTTTTGGATATTTAATGTGCTTATATACGTTCTAGTATAACTTATATTCTGATATTATGCGTAGAATGGAACGAAAAACAAGTGAATTATACACAATTTATTTGAAATGTGCATTTGTTTTGCTGTTTTCGAAACTTATTCGACCTTGAGATCTTGATTAATTATTGAAGGATTAATTGAATTGCAGTCATTTGTGGAACCTGCGAAACGATAAAGGAAGCGGAAATATGATACGTTTAAATGTTTTGGTAAGCTGAAGGCGGTGGCGCTGGTATCGTAAACTTTTCATTTCTTTTTGCGTTCATTTTGCAGTTGCAGTTGCGCGTTATTAATTCATAGCAGATATGAGATTTTTAGAGTAGGTGTTTTTCTGTTTATTAATTTCATAACTTTACTCGATTGTGTTATCAGTAGATTTTTGCGCCATTTGTAAATTTGTGTGGCTGCTAGAGGGCGCTCGGAGCAGTAGCAAAGCGAAGGCACGCGAAGGACTCTGCGCCTGCTGACGTCGCGCACTCGTGAGTGCCCGCCTCCCCCACCTCCGCTACGCGCCGAGCGCGCAGCCTCCCCGTCGTCCGCCACTCGCAGCCGAGCATACGCCGCAGCGCGCAGCGCACCAGCACACGCACGCCAGCGAAGGAAAGCTAAGATGGCACACTTTTTGTGATCGGTGCGAGTCGATAGCCCAGCCGCGCAGCTCACATCCCGTGTCTCGCCCGCCCGTGATTATAACCCTAAACGTAAATAAAAACAACGGTGGTGCATCGTGGCAGCGCGCAGCGCGATAGGAAGACTGCCCGAGTGCAGCGAGGGCCCGCAGCGGAATCGCGAGTGCACGGACACAGCGCACACACGCACGGCGCCGCCGAGCGCGCGACAAAATGGCGTGAACCGAGCGCGCGCCGCCAGCAACGTCGCTGCATCTTCAACGCGCATTTTCGCCCACTTGGGGCGGCATTTCAACCACCTGGAGGACGCCCGCCGGCGGTATGCACGCATTGCGAGCCCCCAGCGCAGGAATTTCGCGACCATTACATAATTACACGCACCTAGCGGCACACAGAAGCCTCGCCTAACTGGTTCAACATGTCGGAGGTAAGCAGCCTCGAATATCACCCTCCAGCGCGCCCTCCATCAGCCGCACACCTCTCAGCACCATCCCCACAGCTCCGTGCACATTTCCCACAGCATTTTCGTCCAGGGTGTGTCGCCTGATAGCCACAAATCGCCGTAGAAACTCAACGTTCCCTAGGAAGGCAAAACAGTGTTTACCTAGAGAAAACCAAGAGTTTCATAGTCTTCGAGGACGTGTTCCAAGCTGGAAATCTCCCCAGCACGTTTTCCATGAGTTTCTGCGTCGATCCATGTGTGAAAATCGTGATTTCATGATGTACCCTTTTTTGCAAATTTAGATCAAAGTTTGCCATCCTGGTGCCTTCGCAGTGCTTGTGAACATGTCCCATGTTTCAGGGGGTGTAAAACGGTGGTTTTCGTTGCGTTCATGGAGCTGTGTTGCGTAACAACCGCCTGTATAATGGACACATCTCTTGGAGACTATTGCGCTGAATTTCGGTGAAATTTTCATTGAAGAAAGTGATCTACAGTTTGATTTATACATAGGGGATGTTTACGAATAAAGATTATAAGATATTTTGTTACTTGTATACCTGTACATGGTGAACATCTTTGGATTAAGCAAGTGTATCACCTGATTTGTGAAGAGTTCCTTTTCTTGGCTCCCATGTGAGGTTGAAAGTTTAGGGATGAACTTGGGATTAATCAGGGTTACAAGCTCATTTCCAGGGAGTGCAATGATCCAATCAAGGTGGTTTCTTCTTTGAGACATGCCCACAAAGCCTGGTTATGTAACAGCAGGGATTTGATTGAGAACTTGGAGACTTTTCATTGATGATTCTTCGAAAATTTGATGGAATTCTGCTGTCTGACACAACAGACCTGTGTGTCAGCTGACATTCAATCAAAAGCTTGGTCAAACTTAAGAATGATTGTATTTTGTTTGTTGATATGTGTACTTTGAAGACTCGCACGCATTTTCGAAGTATTTATGTACATTTATCCGCAGGTTTTTCTCCAATTGGATGTACTAATTGATCGATTATTCGCTTTTCAGAGCAGCGCATCTGAATCCGACGCTTCCGACAATGAAGTGGGAGCCAGCCAGCCGAACAACGAGAGCAATAGTTCCTCCTCCAACTCGGGCTCGGAGAGTGAGTCCGGATCTTCGAGTTCATCCGACTCGGAGCCGGAGAACAAGAACGACATCAGCACCACGAGCTCGTCAGCGCTAGAGAAATCCAAGAGCGATGAGGTATGTGGGCTTTTTCTTGCTCTAGGTCTAGGTCCAGGTCCAGGATTTCATTGCATGATTAATTTATTTATTTAGTGGCAGCCTGAAGATGAACAGGGTGAACAAGCAGAGAAAGTGCCGCAAACGCGTTCGACGCGCCGCAAATCATCGGAAAAATCTGAAGATTTCAAATATAACGATGCGAGTTCCTCTGATTCGGCCTCCGAGGGCTACGTGGAGCGTCCGCCTCCTAGCAAGCCGGTCGGCAAGCGACAGCGGCCGCCAGCGAAGAAGAAACCAACCAAACGGTCGAAATACACTTCGGAGTCGTCCGAAGACGAGGAGGACGATCGCAGGCGCAAAGCAACTCGACGTTCCGCGGCGACTGTCAGCTACAAGGAGGCAAGCGAAGATAACACTGACTCGGAGGACCTCCTCGAGGTGGATAACACCGTGCCCGTGGAGCCAGTCCCTGAGGATAAGTCCGAGACGATCGAACGCGTTTTATCCCGCCGCGTTGGCAAGAAAGGCATCACCGGAAATGTGACTACCATGTACGCAGTCGAGGATAACGGCGATCTCAACGTGATCGATGAAGACACGCCAACGGAGGCGCAGTACCTGATCAAATGGAAAGACTGGTCGCACATACACAACACCTGGGAGTCGGAGACATCGCTCAAGGATCAAACCGTCAAAGGCATCAAGAAGCTGGAGAACTTTAAGAAGCGCGAGTCTGAGATTGCGCAATGGCGGCGGCACGCAACACCGGAGGACATTGAGTATCACGAATGTCAGCTGGAGCTCACGCAGGGCTTACTGAACAGTTATAATATGGTGGATCGTATTATTGCGAAGTACAGCCGGCCGGATGGCGGCAAGGACTATTTTCTCAAGTGGGAGTGCTTGCCGTACGCGGAGGCGACGTGGGAGGACGCAGGGCTAATTCAACGCAAGTGGCCGCAGAAGATCAGGGAGTTTGTCGATCGCGAGGAATCCAAGCGCACGCCAACGAAGCACTGCAAGGCGCTGCGGAGTCGACCCAAGTTTCACGAGGTCAAGGACCAGCCGGACTATATGAAGGGCAACGAGGGCAACCTGGTGCTCAGGGACTACCAGATGGATGGCCTGAATTGGCTCATTCACTCGTGGAGCAAGGATAATTCTGTGATACTGGCGGATGAGATGGGTTTAGGCAAAACGATCCAGGTGAGGTGCAGTGTCTTGGTAACCATGATAACAATTATTAATGTTTTCTTTGTTTGGCTTCTGTTTCCTCTCTAGACGATTTGTTTCCTGTATTACCTCTTTCATACGCATCAAGTCCATGGGCCATTCTTGTGCGTGGTGCCATTGTCGACGATGACGTCGTGGCAGCGCGAGTTTGCTCAGTGGGCGCCGGAGATGAACGTGGTTACCTACCTGGGGGATGTGAACTCCCGAAATATTGTAAGCCAACGCAACGTTTTTCAAGGTCGGTCATAAAGTGTTCATTTGTTTTGCAGTTAAGGCAATATGAGTGGAGTTATGAAGGATCGAAAAGACTGAAGTTCAATGCGATATTGACTACCTACGAGATTGTGCTGAAGGACAAAGCCTTCTTGGGAAATCTCAGCTGGGCGGATCTCCTCGTCGACGAGGCGCATCGTCTGAAAAACGACGATTCCCTCCTGTACAAAGCGCTGATGGAGTTTGACACTAATCACCGGCTGCTCATCACTGGCACGCCGCTGCAGAACAGCCTGAAGGAGCTCTGGGCGCTGCTGCACTTTATCATGCCGGAGAAGTTCGCCTCCTGGGCGGAGTTCGAGCAGCAGCACGAGAATGCGTCGACGAAGGGCTACGGCAAGCTGCACAAGCAGCTGGAGCCGTTTATCCTGCGCCGAGTGAAGAAAGACGTGGAGAAGTCGCTGCCGGCGAAGGTCGAGCAGATCTTGCGCGTCGAGATGACTGCCGTTCAGAAGCAATACTACAAGTGGATCCTCACGAAGAACTACAACGCGCTGCGCAAGGGCGTGAAGGGTTCGACGACGACGTTTTTGAATATTGTGATAGAGCTCAAGAAGTGCTGTAATCATTCGTTTCTGACGAAGCCGATGGAATCGGACACGCTGCTTGAGCGTAACGACTACCTGCAGGCGCTGCTCAAGGGCTCTGGGAAGCTGGTGCTGCTTGATAAGCTGCTCACGCGACTGAAGGAGACCGGACATCGTGTACTTATCTTTTCGCAGATGGTGCGAATGCTGGACCTGCTCGGCGATTACTTGCAGCGCAGGCATTTTCAGTTTCAGCGCCTTGATGGCAGCATCAAGGGTGAGCTGCGAAGGCAGGCGCTGGATCACTTTAACGCCGAGGGATCGCAAGACTTTTGCTTTTTGCTGTCGACGCGTGCTGGTGGCTTGGGTATTAATCTCGCCACGGCGGACACTGTTATCATTTTCGACTCTGATTGGAATCCGCAGAATGATCTGCAGGCTCAGGCGCGCGCGCACAGAATCGGGCAGAAGAATCAAGTGAATATCTATCGGCTGGTGACGGCGCGATCCGTCGAGGAGGAGATCGTCGAGCGGGCCAAGCAGAAGATGGTCTTGGATCACCTGGTTATTCAGCGGATGGACACCACCGGCAGGACGGTGCTGGACAAGAAGGGCTCGTCGAATAACACTCCGTTTAATAAGGAGGATTTGACGGCGATTTTGAAGTTTGGCGCCGAGGAGCTGTTCAAGGACGAGGAGGACGAGAATGACGATCCTGTGTGTGATATTGATGAAATTCTGCGCCGCGCTGAAACGCGAGATGAAGCACCAACCATGGCTGGCGATGAACTGCTGAGTGCGTTCAAGGTGGCGAAGATCAAAGCTTTCGAGGAGGATGAGGACGATCAGTCGCCCATCTCCGAGGAGGGAATCTCACAGGACGACGACGGCGAGAGCAAGGATTGGGACGATATTATACCCGAGCGCCTGCGCAAAAAGGTCGAGGATGAAGAGCGCAGCAAAGAAATTGAAGATTTGTATCTGCCGCCGAGATCGCGCAAGACTTTGCAGCAGATTAATCAGTCGGAGAGTGACGGCGAAGGGCGCAAGAAGCGCAGAGCCGTGCAGGAGTCCGGCGAGTCCAGCGACGAGGAAGGCGGCAGTGACGAAGAGCGGCCGAAGAAGCGCGGGCGGCCACCGCTCAAAGAAGGCGCTACCCGACGCGAGAAAATCAAGAACTTCACCGATGCGGAGATTAGACGCTTCGTGAAGAGCTTCAAAAAGTTCAGCATGCCGCTCAAGCGACTCGAGGCGGTCGCCTGCGATGCGGAGCTGCAGGAGAAGTCGCTCCCCGAGTTGAAAAAGCTTGGAGAGTTGCTGCGCGAGCGCTACAAGTCCTACATGGGCGAACACACCAAAGAAAACACCGAAAACGGTGGCCCCGAGGCGGGCAAGCGACGCAATCGCGGGCCGTCGTTTAAGCTGGGCGGCGTCTCGGTGAACGCGAAGACGATGATGCAGTGCGAGGAGGAGCTGGCGCCACTGGACGAGGTCCTGCCGGCGCACCCCGAAGAGCGGCGCAAGTGGAAAATAGATTTTAACACGAAGCCGGCGCACTTTGACGTCGAATGGGGTGTCATCGAGGACTCGCGTCTGTTGCAAGGCATCTATCAGTACGGTATGGGCTCTTGGGAGCAGATCAAGATGGACCCCTCACTGAGCATCAGCGAGAAGATACTGGCGAACGAGGACAAGAAGCCGCAGGCGAAGCATCTGCAATCGCGCGCTGAATATCTGCTCAAGATACTTAAGAAGCAACTGGACATTAAGCGAGGCTCCGTGGGGGTGAAACCGAAGCGCCAGCGGAAGGCGAAGATGCTCACGAAGGAGATCATCGAGGACGACGGCAGTTCCAACGAGGAGACGACGACCGTCACTGTGACGATCACAAAGAAAATCAACAAAAAGAAGGATGAAGATTCCACTGCCGAAGGGGAGAAGGGCAAGGACAAGGAACGCGACAAAGAAAGAGATGGCAAAGTTGAGGAGAAGAAGAAGAAGCCCGGAAAGAAGGAGAAGAAATCCGCCGGCCCAATGCACTTTACAGCTAATAATGAACCGAGAGCGCTTGATGTGCTCGGCGATTTAGATCCATCAATATTCAATGAGGTCAGCTGAACTTGAACTTTTCCTTATAACAATTTCCTCAACGTCTATTCTATGTTTTTAGTGTAAAGAGAAGATGCGACCGGTCAAAAAAGCTTTGAAAGCTTTGGACAACCCGGATCAATCCCTACCTGAAGCTGAACAAGTCAGTTACACTCGGATGTGTTTGGTGCAGATCGGAGAGCAGATCAACTCTTGCCTAGAAGAATACACGGATCCAGAAAAGCAGAAGGAATGGAGAAGGTAACACTTGTTTTTATTTATAATTTAGGTTTTATTCAACAAGTTTTGATGATTTTTGCAGCAATTTGTGGTATTTCGTGTCGAAATTCACCGAGTTTGACGCCAAGAAACTCTTCAAACTCTACAAGAAGGCTGTTAACAAGGAGGAGAAGAAGAACAACGAAGTGAGTTAACACCTGCAGTATTGATTTTTGCATGTTTAACATGTTTTGCTTTGTGTAGGCGCAGGGTGATAAACCCGGCACCTCCACCAAAGGTGACAAGGACCGTGCGAGTTCGTCGAAACGCAAGCACGATTCTGATGCGGATCGAGAACCGGAGAAAGAATCCAAGAAGTAAGTCTGTTTGATTTTTCGGCTATAAAATTTTAATTTGATTGTTTTTTTGCACAGACGAAAAGATAAGGAAAGGAAAAAAGCCCGCGCCGAGGACGAGGAGCGTCATCAACGCTGGCGAGAGCGCGAACGCGATCCAAACCCACGCGCAGCGTACCCTCCCGATGCGCCCGACTACGGCAGGTGGCGAGAGAGTCCACGCGAGCGCTTCCCGTCGGACCATCGCCGCGAAAGGTATGCTGACTACAGGGCCACCTACGTCCGGGAGCGCGATGTTGCAAGGTATAAACCACTGCCACACATCATTAGAACCGATAAGATGCTATTCTGTTGCAGATTGAGCGGTGAGGATTGGCGATATGCGCGCGCGCGCGAGGCCGTCCCGATGAATCAGCGAGCGATGTACGCGCACTACCCGATGCCGTACGCGCAGGGCAGCGCGTACCCACCTGGGGAACCGCCCGTATACCCGCGCGACTGGCGACCGGAGCGAATGGACCGCGCCGAGCGTGACTATCGACACGAGTACAATCGCCGGCAGCAGTGATTTTCTTCCGCCGCCGCCACCCACCCCATGATAACGACAATTTAAACTAATCGATAGTGCTGTGTATATCAATGCTTCGAACTCTTGGGCGGACTTAATCTGTCAGTAAGAATGGGCAAAAACATTACTTTCCCAGCGCGGAAAGCTTTTATGAGCAGTGACACAGAAAGGACAAAGACTACAGTTATTTTGATTGAATGTTGAGGCATGATGATGTGAAACAGTGTTTTTCCTAGGTGGCGCTCTCGCCGCCGCCGATGATGATGCATTTATCTCATTTTGATTGCAACACATTTTTCAGTTTTATTTTCAGCGATTGCGAAGGGAGCGCCTTGCAAAGGTGCATGCATTCGAGGCCTACCTTTCGTTGCGATAGCGTAATTTCAGCAATCAATTCGTTCGATTGTATTACTTGACAATTGTACATTGTAAATATAGGACATAGGCGATATCTTTTGATATATAAAGTGATTGACGACTAAACATGCGATGAGAAGATATTTATTTATGTTGTACATACGCATTATATGGCTACGACGTTCAGAACGACGACTTTTTGTTACTAATTTCATTTGAACATGATTTTTCTAATGGATGAGTATAAAACTATCAAATATAGCTGATTGACTATAGTACATAAAAATATTTCTTTCAAATTATTTTATCCTTACTCCTATCCTCAAATAAAATCGATCTACTATATCTATATCTTTAAAACTGCATCAGTAACTAACATTATGGCTTTGAATAAATTTTTGTCATAAATCACTTGCAAACTCTCTTTTCTAAAGCTGTGTGCTCTTTCATCAGCAAGGAAACATTGTATCTTAGCTTATGGAATGTACTCAAGTCCATCCTCATTGTTTTTGTCTCACCTGTGCTGCATTTTGTTATATTTAGCAATATTGCTTGTACATTTGGCACACTTTGGTCCAACCTCCACGTGTAACTATGTTTGCTGTCCATGCTCTTGTTGATTTGTTGCATTAGCAACTCAATTATCTCCTTTGCAACAAGCTTTTCATTTAACATTAGCAGAGCTATATCAGGCGGATGAGTTTTCACAATTTCTTGTAATTTACTTAATTCTATGGTAGCTTGTTGGAAGTCTACTTCAGATATGGCTTCACTAGTTGCTAGTGCTAGTTTCGAGGGATTCTGAAATTCTACAATGAATTGCTTACATAATTTGCTCCTTCTTGCTTATGATAGACGTGTTACCTGTTAGAATTAGCGCAACTGTTTCTAAGGATATTGTTGATAAGATATTAGTCATCTTGAAGGCTCAGTCGCAGGCTCAGTGGACTCAACTTCTTCAACGGCT
>JAODGB020012550.1:0-15314 GCA_027574905.2 Earota dentata | reverse complement strand
CGCCAAGGCAAACCTAAAAATGTGCGAAAAGTTAAAATCCACGAGTGCATGCACATTTCCATCCCTCCCAGTCGCATTTGTTGTGTCTTTCCACTCTTCCACTGTTTTGCGCAATTGCCGGGACTGCCAGGACATGCACAGCGCCCACATCAGCAGCATCGTGCTGGTTTTCCCAGCTTGATGCTCATGTGGCGTTGTCTATTTCGTGCGTTTCTTTTTGCCTCGTCCTCGGTTGCATCGTTGCATGTTTTCGTCGCTGGCGTCGTTGGCGGGGGGAGCGGCGGCGGCAATGTGCGTCGTTGAGCAAACGGCGAACGGGCGCGACACTCTTTTACGATTCCTGCGGCGTGCGGAGCGCGACGCCGCCGTCGTTGCAACATTTCATCCGACCGCAGATTTGTCTAAGTCGCGATTCGTATGCATGGCACACACGCCGCTTCCGCGACGATTCCGCCGCTTTGCCGGAGGTGGCAAACCGGCGCGCGCGCGCGCGTGGCGCAAACTTTTTTATTATGGAAATTCTCAAATTTCCTCCGAAAAGCAAGAGAGGCGATACACAAGTCGCAATAATAAAATTTTCGATTTTGCCGCGGACGATTGTTGGCCTGGGGGTTGCTTTTGAACTTGTTTTTAACTCGGATGTAAAGCTTGAAAATACGCAAAGCTTAAAATTGTTATCGTCCCTGGCTGGCAAACGTAAACACGAATAACAAATGCGCGTTTTTCTCTTAGGCGGCGCGCGTGTGGCGCGATTCAATGTCGGCAATAAAAATCGGCATAAATCTTTCACGTGCATGCGACTCCGCTGTGGCCAGAGTCGTAGTCATGCCGCCCCATAGCACACAACACACAAACACGCGCACACACTGGCATGCATATAACGGGTCGGGATGCAAGCACATGATCATGTAAGAGCGTAAGTATTATAAATAAAGTTACTTTCTTTACTTTACTCGGCGCGGCGCGCTTGGAAATGAACTGAATGCGGGTGGGGCGGTGGGCGAGTGGGTGAGTGGGTGAGGAGTGTGGTGCAGCCGCCGCCGAGCCGCCACCACCACCGACACGCTCCTGCGCCGGCATTATGGGGTGTGCGCTCGCGTCTTTGTGCGGCACGCACGCAACGCAGACGTGTCTCGCGTCTCGTGTCTCCTTTTCGGCGCTGGAACAAAGGACGCGCCAACGGTGCATTTAATGATTAAATTGAAGAGCGCCCGCGCGGCCGTCGGTGGGCGGACGGGCGCCGGTGGATGGCGTCGAGGATAATGGCGAGATGGAGCGGGATGAAAACGCATCACGCGATGCGCCGCGCCGCCGTCGCCGAATTGCTTTCACGGACAGGGACAGCCTTTGTCCCCGCGGCAGCGAAAATCCTCCTTAACATATACACCAAGGACACTAGCCAAATTAGAAATACGACTTTGCTGGATAGATCAATCTTCGTTTTAAAAAATCTATGGTTACATTTTTTCGGCGCGTTAAATGAAGGACGAGTCCAGCGTCAATATTTCAGAAAGCCCAAAGCGACGAAAAAGTCCTGCCGATGATAAAATCGAGCCTGGACCCGGCGCGGTGCATGTGTGGGTTTATCCTTGCACGCTGCGGCGAGGGGCGAGCGGGCGAGGATGAATTGATGCGTTTTTGTCCTCGCGTGCACTTCGGCAGCAATGAAGCGTCGCACGTCGAGCCAAGACGTCCCGAACGCGCTGCGAGACGCATCATCGATCAACGTCCTGTTTTTTTTTCCCTTCTCGGCTCAGTTCAGGCTTTTATTCGCCTGCAAGCCTGCAAGATGCAGGCGCAAAACGTAAATATTAAACATGAGTGAGTTTCCTTGGAGGAAGTTTCCTACAATAATAAATTTAATATTTTAGTTTCTGGAAATTTTGGCGGCTCAAGGATAATATTGTTTTTGTGAGGTGAGTCCCGCGTTCGACGTCGTTGTCGCTCCTTCGGCGGCGGCGGCGTCCTCGGATCGATAGTGTTTTGTCTGCCCCGCTTCCGATGCACTTTCGGCGTTGCGTGTGTGCGGACAGGACGGGCAGGACGAACAGGACGCAGGTTTTCGCACACGCGCCCTCTTCTCCCCTTCTCCGGCGGCCAGCGCTCCCTCTCCTTGCCGCCTGGCACTTACCATCCACAACTTGCATCCCCTCTCAGCCACGACGCATTTCTGCTGCGTTTCTTTCCGTCTCGCTCCGGGCAGGTCCTCCTCTGACCAACACACTTCCCAGCCCCTCCACTCCAAGCCGTGGAGAGGGAGAAGCGAATGGAAGCTGCGGACGCGCGATCGAGATGCTCGTCTTGCAAGACTCTCCAGCATCCCTTCCAGGTTGTGCTGTTGGAGCAGGACGGAAGTAGGAGGCAACTAGGCGCGGGGAAACTGCGAGCGGTTAACTGCTCCAGTGTCGGGGATGTCGGTCGGGGGATGTGGGTCGCCGGCTGACCCAATTCCGCCGCCAGACGCTTTATGACCCGCTTTGGGGAGCCTATTAAACCGCCTTGCTCGCAAACACCCGCCAGCCTTCATCTCTATCCACCATTCGCTTCCCGGTCCTAAGGATAAGGCTCCCCCAGTGGAGTTTCGATGTCTGGATGATACGCAGCGCAGCTTTACGATCCGGCAACGCGAGGCGCACCTTTGGGGATTTTGACTCCATGGAGACGGGTGCAAGAATGCACCGCGCTGAAATGTGCGCTTTTTGCGCCGCGTACGTGACTATTATAAGCGATGTCGTGAAGGCGTAATGGCGGCGGCGATCGTAAACCGCTGCAGTCGCAGTGGCAGCGGAATGGGGCGCAGAAATCTAAATTTATTTTTATGCTTGCAGAAAATAAGCGAAAAAAGTGCGACATCAAACTAGCTGGCCACAGTTTCACCCCAGCCGTATAAATGTAGTGTTATTTTAAGGCCGCGCTTTCAATAATTATTAATTTGGAACTTCAATCAATCCTGGACAGAACGTCAGGCACGTCACCTGAGCTCTCACACCAACAGACGATGGCGCATCGAATAGTTGAGAGCAGTTTCCCATTCGATATGCGACATTCCGTGAGCTAATGTCCGAATCGTAAAATAGCCAAGCCAGTCAGGTATATAATTTATCGAAATTCGGACGCTGGCCGGCGCGGCGGTGCAGCAATGTGACGATGACGTCTCGCATGCATAATGCTTCGTGCACACGGCCTGCACTTGGCCAGCAACGACAAAACGACAGCGATGAAGCGATAGAATGGACGATGGAAAATTAGTGCGACCGGCGAGGTCGCATGCGAGAGTCAGCGTGGTGAAAACTTTATGCGGCACGAAAACGCCACACACACGTCAAACATTCAGGAGAGACGAAGCCGATTCGCCGCGCGCGGCCCTGCGGGGGCGAGGAGGGTGGCTGTCGTAAAGCCAAGCCGAGCCGTGTGGAATATGTGTGTTATCGATTCGCGTATCGGTGAATTTCATTTGTCTGCGCTCACAATTTCAATTGGACTTTTATCATGACGGGCGGCACAAAAAAAGAAGCATTACAGATACGATACAAACAATGCCCCGATGAAAAATAGAAGGAACGACCGAAAGAGTTTTACCTTCAATTGGTTAGCAATTGGTGGTGGGCGGTATATAATTAGTGCCCGGCGCCTTCACAATGACTGTCTCTTGGCTTGCGGGCTGGGTTTCTTCAGTTTTTTTTTGTTGCGCTGTTTTGTTTTGCGGTCATTTCCAGACCGCACGTAACACGCCGCGCGCTCTACACTCCGAGGCAGTTTACGACCGCGCGCTGCAACGAAATGCGAAATGTGCGCGGCACGTTTTTTCGCCGGCACGCATTCGCCTGCCACGCTCCGGAGGACATTAACGTCGACGGTGGCTTTGCGACACACGCGGCGACACAATGCATCCGCGCTTCCTTGCGTTCCGCTGCACGTGCACACGACTACCAGATATGATGGCCGCCAGCCACCGCGAAGACAAGCATCCAAGACAAGAAGTGCTCGCCAGGCGCACACGCTTCGTGTGCATCACTTGGCGAGCGTTCACGGCACGACGAAATGTTTGCGAAACTTTTGCTGGCTTGTGTAGGATGCGGTGAGAGTCGGAGTTCTTGAATTATACATGCGCCGAAGATGATAAACTTTAACTGCCCGGGCGTCGCTTTATTGATGGGCGTATAAAAGCTAGTTATGAGTCCATAAAGGCATAAAATTATGTACCTTAATTGGTTCGAACGTTTCTTCTGGTTTCCGCGCGCGCGCGCTGGTTTAACAGCTCGCACTTGGCGGCGGCGACGAAGTGCCAAGTGCCCAAGAGTGCCAACCGACGTGCTAATTCGATTATTCTATACGGAACGACTGACCCAAATCAAAACTCGTGAATGTCATGCAATCGCAATGGCCGACTCACAGTTCCCATGCATGGCGACATAAAACTTGATTGAAAAGGAAAATCTATCGCGGCGTGGCATGCCGCATAAATCAATTGGTTTGGGGGGGGCACAAGCTTTGCTTGGAAAACAACAAATTGTGCGTTAAGGTGCGCTCGCAAGTGCAGCATTTCCATGGTAGCCGAGTTCGTGACTGAGCAAAACAAATTTCGCGCGCGCGAGGCCGATTTAAAAGAGAAATAAAAACGAAAAAGCAAAAAAGGGCAGTGTGCACATCGGGCCGGATCGTGTGCGGGTTGGTCCTGCGCCGTGCGCGATATATAAGGACGATAAATCTCGGCGCGCGGCCGATACGTTTTTACTGACACCGCGCGGCGGCGCACGATATTTTCACGAGGAGTGCGCCCATAATAGCCTCGCGGCGGTCGGGGCGGCGAATGATTTGCAATCATATTTAACATTTCCAGCGAGGGCGACGCACACGCCGACTCCGCCGACTCCAAGACGCTTATCAGCGCGCATGAACCAGCGAACTAGAGGACTAAAGTAGAGCAACACCAAAGATTCAAAGTGGCGAGGTGCGTGAATCAAAGCAATAAATATTCCTCTGCAAATATCTCTATTAAACTAAAATCGGCAATGTTGTAATGTGCTCGATTTCGCTCGCTTTTTGCCGAATCGGTTTTTATGTGGCGTTTTTATGTGTTTGGCGAATTGTTGCGAATTTTCAATCACGACCAGCACGAAGCGTACTGCGTGTAGGATATAACCCCATCGACCTATCTCGGGCAGACGCGGCGGGCCGGCGCGGCGCGGCGCGTGGAAACCCCGAGGAGGAGAAGAAGTACGAAACAACAGCAGCTACAGCAGAGCGCAGCGACGACCGCAGGCACCGTACACTGCATCGCGGATGCATCTTCTCACATATTTCAATTTTATTAATATTACTTGCAACTTACAACCATGCTACACATATTGCTACATTACAACAACAAGTCCTATCAAGGATATACCTACATATTTTACTTTTCAAAAATAGGTATTTCACTATTTCTCGATATTCTACAGCACACATTTTGCCCTCAAAACATGTAAAAATACACCCATGAAGATATAGATTTATTTGAGTTTTAACAGTTTTGACCATCGTTAAATTATAGGATAATCATGTCTTTTGTAACTTCACGACTATGCAATTTTTTTCCTGCGTTAACTTTGCGCTGTGCACGAGTTTCCTGATTATTGTTCGGTTCCCGGGTGTTTAGTGCCTTACTTATCTGATGATGCAGGCCAGCGTTCAAGAGCCAAAGTACACAGAAAGTTCCTCTACATCTCGCAACTGCTGCTGCTTGCAACTTGCCTTTGTTGCTTACTTTTCGCTGCGTTTTTTCTGCTTCAATTTGCTGTTTATGCTTACTAGTCGTATCTCTCAAGGTGGAGAGAGAGAAAGAGTGAGCGGAGTGGTTTACCGGATTCGTTCGTTTCGCCGCAGAAAAATCAGGTGGCTATTCCGATGCATTACTTCGATGGGAAAACAATGCGTCCCAATAGCGCACACGGCTATCGCAATCATAGCGCAACGAGCGTAATTAAGTTAAGATTGTGGATCGCCTCGGCGCGCTGTTCTCGCCCGCAAGAACAAGGCAGAAATTAGAAAAACACGGCGTGCACCAGTAAGCATGCGTTTTCTTCGCCCGGCGCGATATCGCGACGACGCGCGGCGATTGGGGCGCCCAGAGTAAAGTCGTGTTTGGAAACTGTGCTCTCGTTTATTACCGCCGCGCCGGCCCGCAGATGCGTGCGGATGATAGTGCGGCGCGCGGTACACGTGTAAGCTGCACACGTTTTGCAGGCGAACCCCCGGACACCCAGCCACCGCGCGCCGCATGCAACATTTGCCAAGCCGCTGCCTGCGCGATCGCATGCGGAACGACGATATCGCTCAGCCGCCGCCGCGACTCATGCCATCCCGCAGGAATACCACGGCGGCATCAAGCCACCAGCGGCACTACACCCAGCCATTACCCGCACCGACCGTCTCCGAGATGCAGACATCGTACGTTCCTGGCGACCGAAATTGCATAAGTGCTCGTTTTCCTCGAGGCTTGTGTTTGGGGGCGGCGAGTCGGGGGATATTTCGCGCCATTGATTTTAACTGCTGATAGCTTTCGAAGCTTCGAAGCCGTCGCTCTGCTTGTGCTCTATATCTGCACCAGCTCTGCAGCGGCTGCAGCATCCGCTCGATGCATACGCGTTCTCCGTTGTTATTTCGTGTATTAGTCGCCGCCGTAGTCGTAGCCGTAGTCGAAGCCATAGTCGTAGTCTTCCGTCGCCGTTGCAAGGGGTTGCTAGGGGGATGGGCGGTGGCTCCTGCATACGTACGATTTCTTTATCTCAGCCAGACGCGAAACTATTTCGTTCTATTTTTCACGCGCCAAGATACCCGTTCTATCAAGATGGCTGCAATATCCATGGCTAAAAATGCGCCGAGAAATATTGTAGCTCAAACTGCGTTCGTCTTCTTCCTTTAGCTAAACGCTGCGATAGCTCGCGGTTCACGCGAAAAAAATTAGAATAAAAAGGCAATTTCAGCTCGCGCGCGCGCGCGCGCAAGAAAGGCAAGTTGGGAATATCTCCCCGTAGTTTATGAAGAAATTAAACGCTTTAGCGTGCCCATAATTTCGACGCTGGATGCGGTAAAGAGATTAGGTTCGAGTTAATTTGCGTGGGGCATGTGAAACGGGCCTCGCGCTGAAGCGCCGAGTGCAGAGCGCTTCGGCAAACACAACGCGCTGGCGAGTGTGCCGCGGATGATCCGAATCGAGTTTTCAAACCCGACACACAATGCAGTACGCATATTCAGGGTCTGCATGATCATATCCACCCATGCACCAAAGACCCAACCGTTTGGACACATATTGTTATAGGAGGAAAAGTTTTATTTTTCCCAAGTCCCGTAGTTCTAGAATGTAAAATAAAGTACCCATTGGTGAAATACTGAAATGGTGAAATATCACCGATTCCTGAAGGCTAGTGCGAAATGTGCTCTTCAACTCCAGCGTGTTGCAAACGAGGCTAGACACTAAGGTTAGGACTAGGACTGGTACTAGACACTAGACACTAGACACTAGAGAGTAAAGCCCTTGCGCGGACCCGGGACCTGGGACACCAAGACACCAAAAACTCAAACTCAAACCCAGCCGCGTTACGAGCAGCGGAGCAAACTCTACCACGGCGAGGAATATATACAATTACTACAAGAAGCCAAAGCCCGAATCCTCTGTTCTAAACTCTGGTCTAGTCGAGTGGGTCCTAGGACTATCTAAGGTCTTCGTGTTGGTAGTGGTTGGTGGTGGTAGCTAGGCTGCAGATGCCGTAACTCTAAACTATCCGGGCTGCTCTCGTCCGTAACCGCCTCGGTAACACATCCCAACGATGCAGCGATATTCTGATGCTGTGCCTGTGTTGGCGGCCGAGGCTGGATAGCGCTAAGGAGCACACGCTCAAGCGGTGCGAAGAGATGGTGATTGGGCGCAGGCTCAAAGCTCGGGATTACCGAGAGCTACATGCGCGGCGCTGGCGCCCGCTGGAATTAGGCTATGATGCACTCGCCACTCGAAGCCGGAAGGTTGAAGCGGCCCCCGGGTGCTGAACCCGCGCTCCTCCCTGGCCAGTGCAGAAGGGGTTAAGATCGTCATACCGATTGGACTTGGGCGATGCCCGTCAGGCTGAAATTAAGTTGACGATAGTCTATCTAGTCTATCCGGCAGACTGCGGAGAGATGCGACGTGAGCGCCGGTGTGGGGCGCGCTGGGCGCCTGGATGGACCTTCTAGATGGACCGTAACTCCGGCGGCGCGCCGGCAAGGAGGCGGCGAAGAGGAGTGCAATTTATCTCCTCAATTTGCGAGCGCGCGGACTCGGAGAGGGATAACGTTCTTGCTCCTGCAGCGAGGGATGAAGAAAATTACCCGAATTGGGTTAAGTAGATAATCCGCTCCTCAACCCCCCCCGGCCGGCGTGACATCGCAGGAGAAGTTTACTTTGTTCCACCCCCATCCACCAAAAACCAGAACAAACACGTTGTTTTTTTTTCTCTCTGGACTTTGAGGAAAGAATTCTTGACGCTGGATATAATCAGTAGTGGATTTAATTAAAGCGCGCGCCTGAGTTATCCTCAAATTCCTGGAATATTGGATAATATATGCGCTCCAGTTGCAACGGCGGCGGCGGCGGCGGTCGCGCGAACAAACACGGAAGGTGGGTTGATCGAAGGATGCGCGACGCGCGAGGGGCGCTCGTGTTTTCGGGATAGTTAGACAGTTGGAGCGATGATACGAGTTTAGTTGCGAGTTACGATGCCGCACCGCGCCGCGCCGCATTCGGGAATAGCGTCGCGCCGAATCGCCTTGCCGCCCGCCCCATTCCACGCTTGCCACACGCTAGCCGCCCCCCTTCCTCCCACCTCACCCGAAATGCGCGTGCAAACGCGCGCGGACGTAAATCGCGTTCGAAATCTCGCACAGCAATGCGGCAAATATGCGGGCAGCGCAGAGATGCACCCCGCCAGGCCCCTCCTGCCCCGTTACAGGGAGATGCACGCAAACATTGCCAGCAAACAATTTCCGCATCGACAGCGACGGATTAGACGAGATGCTCGAACCGCAGCGCAGCGATGGAAAAAATCAAATTGTGGATTATCCGCAGCGAAGCTCGCCCGCTCGCAGATGCGATACGGTCCTGTTTGCGCTTGTATCTTGCGTTCGCATGCCGCAGGAATTGTCGAAACTGTTAATTACGACCTCGTGCGCGCTGCGGATCGCCTCTTATTGTGCCGGGATGGCACACACGCGGGTAACTCTCCAATGGGCCGAAATTTGAATAGATCCTTCATCGGATGCTGCATTTCGAGATGTCTCAACAATGGCCCCTGCATTCTAATTGGCTCCTCAACAATTGAAACATTTCAGACACATCAAATGAATTTAGATTTCGCACGGTTATAATTTCGTCTGGCAGGATGCTTTATTTTCCACTGAGCTCATAGCCCCCATTGAGAAATATTTGTATTTATTTAATTCGAATTGTGCATGAACACGCGCACGATGTGCGGATTTCCCAATTGCATAATAACGATTAAGCGTGTTTTTTTCCTCTCTCTCTCCTGCTGTTTGCCTCGGTGCCGGCGCATGGCTTGTTAGCAGCGCGCTCGTGTTGGTGTGTGCGGCAAACGCACCGAGTGCACTTCTTTCATTCGCACCTCGTCCGATCCTCACCGACTCACACCTACGCGCAGCCAGATCCAGCAGCCGCTTATTAATTACAAAACGTGTTTTACTTTTTACGATCCGGCTGCGTTTGCATACTTTTAATATTTATGCGCGCCCGCGCCACAACACATATTAAAAGTTTTCAATCTTCTAATAATTTTAGCGCGCCGCGGCGGAGTGAAGAAAAAGGTCAGCATGTTGCGATTCGCACCTCGGCTCGCGATGCGCGGCGCGGCGCGGCGCGACTTTAATTAATTAATAAATGCAATTTAATGCCCGCCATGCTCGCGCACACGTCGCGCTTTGTGCAGCGGCGTCGCTCGGCCATGAATTATTCATCGGCGCTGAACTTGAACTTGAATCGGCGCTCCTGCGTTATCTAATGTTATTTAATTTATCGGGCAGACTGGGAGACGGACGCCGCCGCGCTGTTGGTTAGGTAATAAAATTAAAGAGCAGCCAGAAGCGAGACAAGATACATTCGCGTGGAAATAAAATCCGAGTGCGCACTTTACGATTCGCCGCTTGGCACCAAGCCGATGCCAGGAAAACGCAATTTATTGACGAGCTTGAAAGTGAATGCAAGGTGAAAATTTTAGTTGTAATAATTATCGGCGCAGGTACTCATTATTTCGTCCAGTTGCGCGTTTTCGTCTTCCGCTCGCCCGCGGAACGCGATTTGCATGCCCGCCCCAATTTGCATATTAACATTTAGCATTCGGCATTTGCATTTAACGCTAATGCCTTCCATTCTCAGTAGGTACCTCGTTACAACCACCGCTGACTGTCGTGAAAACATTCGCCCTGCCTTTGAAGCGGTTGAAGAGGCTCGCGCTTTTGTGGCGCGGTTTGACGCGTCGGGAGGCATGCGCAACATAACTTTTTGTTGTTAATTAAGGCCGGCCGGCGGAGATGCGTGCGGCGCGCCGAACCCCGATCGCCGGCCGGAGTGCATTACCTGGCTGATTGAGTTGTGCGCGCTTGTCGGCCATTGTGTGCGCGTCGCGTCGCCGCGTAAATCTGTGCGCGCTCTCTGGGCGGGTCCAACGCCGACGCGCCGGACTTAAGCCGGGATAAATTTCGCCGACTGTTGATATTGATAGCGGCGGTGCGGTGTTGTTTACGCGGCGCGTAAATCAACTCGGCGGCGGAGGCGCGGTAATCGCCGCCAAAGGACACCCTGCCGCGCGAGACGGGCTTCCTGCTGTGGAAGCCGCGCGATTTTTTCCTCGCATGACTATATTATAACCACTTTATTTCATATCGAGTCGCCGATATTTTTAAATGCACAGACAACAAAGTTGTCCAGTGCAAAATGTGAAATACATGTCAGCGGTGCTTCTAATTGTGGTCCTTCCTTCTGGCGGGGGGTAAAACACGAAATTTTAATTACCTTTCCGTCGCCTGTTGTTGAGAAATGCCTCCTCCTCGCGTGAAGCACGAAATTGAACGTTTCCCGTTTCCCGGCCCGGCCCGCCGTCATTTTGTTTCTTTCATTCTGCGGCCGGCGCCAACATGTGATGCATTCCCAAGCGCCTTGCTTCATTCTTCTCGCCCCGGGGGAGGCCCCGAAACCCATAATAACGGCACCTCAACGTCGCTCAGCAGTTTCGTGCAGCCGGCGCCTGCAGCCCGTAAATTGCGGAAGCGCACCGGGCGAAATGCGCCCCGAAAAATAGGGAAGCACAAGTTGCGGTGCGTTAATTTCTCGATCGCAATCGGCCCAGTATCGGACCGAAGCATCGGAGCCGCTTCCCAACCAGATAAAAATAAATAACCCTTTACTATAAATTGTTTCCGCCATGGACAGCTTTGGCTTCCGGCTGCGAATATTACAATTTTACCCGAAACCTGAAATACGTGATCAAAATTTGAATGAATACCTCAGAAGTCCGATAATCATAATGAGAAAACTTTAGTTTTTAAAGCGTCTTGACTGCTCCAGACGAGTTACCTCGCACCACATTTTCAATTTATTTCTCGTTTTAACACAATTCTTCTTACTTGGTTTAAACGCAAGACAAATCAATGAGAGGATGATGAATTACAATATAATGACATTTTAATTTTCCAAAAAATAATTGTGCATTGAAAAGTTTAAAGATTGAAGATAAGTGCAAGTTAAATATTGACATGCAAATCGATTAAGTTTAATTTTGCGCACTTAGTAATTTGTAGCAATTAAAGTAATTTCAACTGAAGGAACGTGTCACATTTGTTTATGTTCAGTCCGGTCGGGAATAATTGCTCACGTATTTCCGGCTCAGCACACTTTAAAAAAAGAAGTCTCGAAACCTATAAAACGCACTGCTATCGCATCGGAATCTCACTGTTTGCCACTCTTCGATCCGTTCATCGTCCGTTTCGTCCTGCTGCAATGGAGAAGTTAACTACACGTAATAAAATCATCAAAGCATGAAACGTATTTTATCACATTTTATAACTAACATTCTTTCAGTTTTTAATCAGTTAGAAACGACTAATTAACGTTGGGAATGCACGGAAATCCAATATTGATGCTACGCATGCGCTAGTTGGAAGTTACAGTGTTGACGGTTTTCTGGGCACATTCCCCCAAATGTAGGGGATTGCGCTGCTGGTTTCTTTAAAGTTTATTTTTAGTGCGTTGAGAGTTATAGCTCAGTGCAATTGTGCATTAATGACATTCGCATTACGTCGTTACATAGTTACGACGTGGTAATGGGTGATAAATTAAATATGCAATCAGATACGGCCGCGAGTACAAAAGAGCGTCGAGTGTGGCGACTACGGCACACAAGCGATTAATAATTCATTCATTCGCAGGCGGAAGTGTGCGCGAACGCAAAAAAATACCCTTGCAGATTTTTTCGTTTCTAATTCTTCGAGCTTTTCATCAAGTGGAGGAACAAATTGTATGAATTTCCGCGCACTTGGCGCGCGATTGTGAGCAATTGGTCAAATTAAACAAATTAAACACGTCGATGGCGTCTGCTCGGCAGCGCGCAAAGCGGAAACAAAGAAATTCAGGACATTTCCATGCTGCATTTCCCTGCCATTCGGCGGCAGACTCGCAGCATCTTCATTCCGCCCCATCCGGCTGCCGGGCCGGGCCGGTTTTGCACTGAGCAGGTCCGAATTGCGCACAACAAGGCAATGAGGGAGCGGAGTGAACAAGGGGCGCACCGCGTTTCGTACACACTCGTCCTGCTCGGCGGCCGGGCTGGACTCGCCGTGGCATTCGGCGCAAATGTTTATGAAACGCGGGCGACGCTGCGATGCGAAATACAATTTAGATAGGAATTGTGTTATGGGCGAGCGCGGCAAGCCCTCTCGGAATGCGCGCAATTCCCGGCGAGCGACGGCGTTTATTGGAGAGTTGTGCGCGATTCCTTATCCTGGCTGCCGCGGTGCGCCGGGCGAAAACGTGATGAGATCATTTAAATCCGGACGAAAAGTGGCGCTCCGCCGGGCGAAGAAGAGGGACAGAGCCGCCCGCCGCCATGTCGGATGTGTCGATGTCACGACGGCACGAAATATTCGCCCCCCAACCGACAATAGCGCCGGAATCCGCACGCTCGGACAAGTGCAACCTAACGAAATAAAAAGCAATAAAACAATGCATTCTTTCCAAAGAACACACCAACATATACAAAATAGAACCAAAGCGCCGCCAACTTCTTCCGTACATTGTTGGTGTTGCAAACACGCTGTATGTTTGCCTGCATTTGCCAAATTTCCTACTCCAGCAGCTTTCTTCATTTCGGCATCAGGTCGGTTTCTATTTTTGCATTTTGTTATATTCGCCAGACGCAGACAGTCATCATCTAGTTGGTGCGCGCGATTACCACCATCTTCGTGCTGACTCCTGCGCTCAGCGCCATCTACAACCGCCGGGGACCGGGAACTCTTTAATTAAATTAATAAACATACCGGTTCTTTTCGACAAATAAGCGTCTGAGGCAAGATGCGCACGGCCGGATAAGGAATGCAATCAGACAAACTTCCCCCTCGAAAAAATATCCTTCCATCCTTCGATGGTCAATGTAAACAATGCGCATGAGTGTTTAAGCATCAAATACAGATTCCTGCAGCTCGTCGGTAATAAATTTCATCATTACATTATATATCATTTAGCGGCTGCGGTATTTATTTAAAGTCGAGCAATACGTGCGCGTAATGTATGTGCACTCTTTCTACGAAGTCGAACTGGAACTCGCTGCTCGCAGGCCAGCAGGACGGACGCAATGCAAACGCGCGCGCGAGATACATGCATAATAAATAAAATTGATTTACCGACGCAATGCGCTGCAGTGCATTGCAGCCTCATCGCAATAATATAATATGCATTATGTGCGAATGTAAATAACGTCGCTGTCTTTTGCGTGTCCTGCTCCGGCAGGACTCGTCCTCTATCGTTGCGCGCGCATTGTCCGCGCGCCCAGGAATTACAGGCATTACAGCGATTATGTAATTTTAATTGCTATCCGGAGAATTTCTACAACGTCTTTCATGTTCTGCTGTTCAGCTAAACGAAAGCAACTGGTGATACATGCTGGAATCTTTGTTAATTAATAAGTACATAATTACGGATTGTATGTCGTAAATCAATCGTTCTAGCGGCCGCAAGAGTCGGGATCACAAGCGCACGAAGGTGAAATTCTTGTAATTGCTGTGTAATAGAATATTCATAATTTTGCAGAATTTTAAGTTTGCCTTGGTAATCAGCAGGATTTCACAAGTACCAAAGCAGATAAAAGCATGCCGATTTCTACAATTGATCAGGATATGTGTAAGGAAGACTTGATACATTTTTGATGTTTGCCCAATATTTTGGTACCGAATTATCCTAGAAAACTATTGAAATTAATTTTATGCATGTAGATTTGAAGAACCACTTTATTGACCAAAATATTACAAACACTAAAGTGCCCGAAAACATTTCCTTCTCTGCAATTGATCAGAATTCTTCTGAGAAATTCCTGAATACATTTTTGTATCGTTTTAATATATTGGTGCAGAGGTATCAACAGAAAACGGATGATGGTTTCTAAACATTTTTTGAATTGTAGACTTAAAGAGCCATGTTAATTTGCAGAATATCTCAAGAACCAAAGCAAATGGGAATTTCAGATTTTTAACCGGCTATCAGTATACTTCAAAGGAAGTGCTGATTAGAGTTTGGTTTTGTTTGAAAAGTAAGTTACTGAGTTATCAGCCAAAAACTATGGTGATGACCTTTACACATTTTTTTAAAATGCAGGTTTAAGAATTATGGGAATAAGTAAAATCTCACAACAACCAAAATATCTACAAACTTGGTCGTTTCAGGAAGGCATCAGTATACTTCCCACGAACGTTTATCAAGATTTTGCTGTTGATTCAAGAACTAGGTACTAAATTATCAACAATAATCGGCGACTATGGCGTATTTCAGATTCCAAGAATTTATTTCGCACCTGATTTTGCGCTAATCGTTTTTATCAGTTCATAGTAGATATCGCTAAGCTGTCTTAAATTACATGAAGCAGTGTTGCCGATGCTGTGTGCCATGCTATGAACGCATTACAATTCGCAGCTTACAACTGTGTTCGGCATCACGCCGTGCGCGAGCATCTTTCGCATTCCGCGCCTCGTATGAAATATGCTATGCGCATAAAATCGATGCGGTCCTTAATGCGGCCGGCGGAATT
>JAODGB020012487.1:0-19751 GCA_027574905.2 Earota dentata | reverse complement strand
GATGAATTACGAAGTCGGACCCGGCGTTGAACGTTATAAATAACAGCAATTCTCGGACGTCACCCACTTCCGAGCCTTGACCTCCTGTGACATGTTGTTTTGTCGCTGTGTCCACGTATTGACGCATTTCTTGATATTGCCTTGATGCTACGTGAAAACGGACATTTTCTACGCTTCTACAAATACACACCAAACACCATGCATACGTTTAAAATGCTTAAAAATGTAATATTTAGTTCGATGATGTATTAGTGGTGTCGTTGGTGGTTTTGAGATCAATCAAGTGGGTGGTGTGTGTGTGTGTAGTAAATTGATCAATTGCCTCCAGATATCGGCTGGGTGAAATTGACACATTAAGAAGTCGTTTGTAGTCGAAGCAGAAGTAAAAACCGAATAGAAGCGAGGTCAATTGCTATTTGTGCTCGGCCAGCCTGCGACGACGCTGTCGACCAGGCGACGATTTTATTATGCACAAACACAAACAAATTTAATACCGATCGAATGATAGCAAATGGCTGTTAAAAATGTATTGATTAATTACTCCGCACACACGCCACTGCGAATAGATGCGTGGGTTCATTGAAAATATCAACATTTCTGGAGCGCACATATTTTTAAATCATTTTTGTTTATTGAACTATAATTAAAACATTGTGCCTGGCTGCTTTTTCCCCCTCAGCGAATCGTGTGGGCAATGATTAGTTTCATATTTCGTTGGTAATTGGCATGTTGAAAAGTTTGTAAACGGCGAAAAACGGAGCGCACCTCCGCCGCGAAAGGGTTTACTCCGAAGTATAATAATCAGCGGCCCTTATTCTTCCTACCGACTGCATAATAGCATAGCCACCTACTTGATACACTTGGTGAACTTGTTGCCGGGCCGCAGCCTCAGCGTCTTGCATCCGAATCGCTCTCTAATAAATTACATAACATCAAATTAGGTGCAGTTAATTGCGATGGAAAATCTCGGCGCTCTTAATACGCGTTCGCGCATCACATCGCCGGAGCAGCACAAAAGGAGCGAAAAGCCGCAGCGTCTTTTAATAACTGCCGCCTTACAATCTCTCCTAATGTTAAACTAAATACTCCTAGTAAATAACGCTCGCACGCCACGTGAAATTTTCTTTGATTGCGCGCGCACGCACACACATATGGTTGCGACTGCGCGTGTGGTTGGAATCGAAACGAGACGGAACAGATAATTCCAGTAATCACGAACGCATGATTGACACATGAACGCCGGCAATTAAAATGCTCTAACCACCCGCTTTTCAATTATAAATGCCTCCTGCTTTTCTGCATTAATTATCATCCGACGCGGGCCGTGGAATGCGATGAGAGTATGGAATTAAGGAATCTTGGAAATTCGTAACTCGCCCTGGGGCCAATGCTCAATTGGTTACTTCTCAGCGAATCAAAACTACATTTACGCATCGATTTGTTTTTGTATTTAAAGCGGTTTGATTATCATAATTATCATCAAGATTCAATTCACTGCGCATTGAATGGACACGATTTATGCTTGAATCCAATCAATCATGAACATATAAAATTTATTAATACATATTCAACACTGACACACCAGTTGTGAATAAACATTGTAACACAAATTAATAAACATGCTTAATAAACTTTTGAGCAACGTTTTTATTCATTGGTATTGAGATGAAGTGGAAGGAATTTAATAATAATCAGTTGCAGCATTCGAAAATGCGGTCCAAACGCTTGTTGAAGCTTTAGGCCATTGTGGATAATTAAAGATTCACGAACTCTATAATCAGTTTTATTCCTTTTTGAATTCCACCAAAAATGTACATCTTTGCAATCAGGAATATGGACCAAACATTGTCCTAAATTAAGCGTATGCTCATTTTGTTTTGTTTTGGTTCTGGTTGTATTGAAATATGACTAATTATGAAAAGTGGGTTAATTGGCAATCGTCACTTTGAGCGATTTATGAATCCTTTTAAAGTAGAATCGAAATTTGATTGTTTTCAGCCGCAGCTAGTTTGGTAACTTAATTATACTCGTTGTGTATGGAGAGTCCTAGCTCTAGCATTTAAATATGAACGCGGACTGCGATAAATTTCAAATAAGCGTTGAGTCCGCAAATATGCGTGAAATATCTAATTAGCAGTCGGCATAGAACATCATGTAATCATGTATAATAAAACTGGGATTTGTTTCCTGAACGAATCCTTAGTTAATTAATACTCCTCCACAAAGCGCAGCAATAAATTATTGCCGATAGTTTGCTGCAAAATGTTCCCACGTTCACGAAAATCACTCGCATATAAATTTCCAAATTTCGGAAGTGATTCAACCCCTAGACGAAGTAATTTAACAACTTCCCACACTGCACTTTCGTCCGTATTGTTACGGCATTGTTACGCAAGTTTTGGCGGGAGATGCCTTCCTACACCCGGAAGCATCCAGGTGCGCGTGTCAACCACCCAGAATCAGCTGACTGCGTTGACTGATCGCGCTGCACTCCATACTTAAAGGGGACTGAGGGTCTTGAGCATGTCTTCAGGTTCAGGGCAGAGCTAACAATGCGCTCAAATAATGTGTTGTCATTTGGTGCGGGCATCCCCATCAGCTCAGCTCCTAGATGCGCTGTGCAATCAAGTAGAATCTCTCCCGTGGCGTCAGCATACTTTGAAGTGGCAAGAGTTTGTTTGTTTTTTTGTATGCTCCCCGATTCAATAATAGCAGAACTGAATTGTCATCAATGAGAATCAACGCCTATCAACACGATATCACCACGCAGTAATAGTGGACAGTCATAAACAATCAATATGGCGTGGGCCTTAATTAACACGTCTTCGCCACGTCGCCACGGTGCCACGTCGATCGTATACTATGTACGACAAGCTTGCGCGCTGGTTGTGCAAGTGTTCATCACGGCCTCGGATCGTACCTTCGTGATGCTGGGATGGCTGGCGATGCACCACCAACTCGTTGATGGGGCCGTGTGGTGGACCGTGTGTACTCCAGTTCTCCACTTCGATCACGGCGTACGCACGCGGTAATATCTCACGTCGCTTCAAACATGTGTAGTTCGCGTTCTCTAATCGCCCGATCAGATATAAAGCCGCTCCAACGTACACGACCACGTTCAGATCCACCGTGATCCACATCCAGCGCGAAGGTACATGTCCTCTCCTAGTTCTCGCATTAGAGTTATCACTTCCCGTCTTTTGCCAATTCCAATACGAATCAACACTCCTCCTGCGCACTTCTCAAACGTGGGTCGTGGGTCGCAATTGCATCAGTCTTTAAGTCACCCGCAACCAGCAGCGCACAATGAGCCGACTTTACGTACTTACCCACATCGGTGTGGATTTTTGCTTTATTTGCTGTAGGAATCAATGCCGGCCTGGTGGTGCTCCTCTGCAAATTACTTACGGCGCACAAAGCGAAGGCTAAGCGGTTTGCTGCGCCGCGCCGCCGCTTTCCATGCCGCGGCTTGCTCGCGCGCGCGCGGTTTAATTTATCGCCGAGGAATTAATGATTGGTAGTAAATCTGCGATTTACGAGCCGCTCGGCTTGTAAAGAAACCGGCGCGGCTATTTGTCATCTTCGTGCAGATTGGGAGGACTCCTTCGAGCGGCGCGCTCTTCGCCGGGGCCGCTTTCGCGTCGATTTATTCCGACCGCCTCGCAATCAAATTCGACTTTATTCTAATTTATTCTAATCGGATGACACGAAAACTCCGATTTCCGCACCATGTCAATTACATTTTAACAAGCCTGACAAGCCGCAGAACAAACTTAAATCTGCTTAAATCAGCTGTGAAAAAGTTTCCAACAATTTTCAAACGCACAGGCGCATTCACAATCTGTTGTGTAAAGTGGAGGAGATTTAAATCAATGCCCACATCTCCCGATATAAAGTTAATCAACTGGATATGCAGATATTTGCATAATATTTATCGGAATGTGAAATAAAGATACTTCAACGCATCGATGGTGATTGCGTGCGCGATTTATCGCCATCGCTTACAACACTGACGCGTCACTTGCCCGCGAATTCATCGAGTGCGAGCGGAAATGCAAATTTTGCGCAATAGTAAAATTATATCGGCGAGTCCCTTCGTGGATTAGTCGATTTATGAATGTAATCTACTTAGATATCATTCCAGTTTATTTATAACTATCGCCTGTAAACTGTAAACTGCAAATATGTTACGTGAAATTTTCAAGTTGCCGATTTTCTTAATTGAAAACGATGGTTGATCGCACGCGTATCTCGAAGCACACACGCTTGACCTCGCACGAGCTGGCGCATTTTTCTGCTTTTATTTTGCATTCATACACGGACTATAGACGTCCAATTGTCCTTTGTTGTGTTTTGTGCGCGCACCCCGAGGAGTCAGCGGGTTTCTTGGCGTTCGTTCAGCTGTTCCAGCGTGTCTTGATTCCGAACAGGTGAGGTTGGGGTACGTCCCGCACGAGGGATGAAAATAAAGCCGAAATGCTTTTGCTCCAAAGAGGGGAAAGAGAATGACGGCGGTAATCAACATTAACAGGAAATTTCGAAGGACGTGTGCGTGTGTCAGCCATAAATACACAAAAATGCAAATCAAAACATTATAAAATTGTTGAAACGTTGAATTTAAGCGCAATATTTAAATGCTGGTTTAGCATGATATCTATTGGCCGCAATTGCAATATTCTATTTCTAAAATAAATAAAAAATTGCTATGTATAACAGTTTCGTCGTAATTCAGTGAAAATAGCTTTCAGAAAGCTAAGAATTTTTGATATAATTTTAATGATGTTAAAAACTATTATTTTAAAATTAATTAATTTGAAGGGGAAAACGTTGCGCTTGTGCTTGCACAAAAGTCGCTTCAATCTCGAAACGTCATGAGTCACGACTACAATAACAATAATCAAAGCGACTCGACTGGTAAGTACGCCGTACGCGCACTTGATAAAAAGAGGGTGGCCATTAAAAGTACACCTTGACGCCGACCGACGGTCCCACGCTGAGATTCCATCCGAGGCACTCGGCCTGCAAACACATACATCACATTACCAGCCACCAACCACACATCCGATCCTGTACTCGTCTACGTACATACCTACTTATCGTCCATTGCATGCAGGCAGGCATTGTACGCATGGGAATGCCGATTTGCGATACCCCGAAAACAACTGCACTTTATCGCAATGCGTTACCTACGCACCCTACACATGCCGCCAGCAAGGAGCGGAGGACTAGAAAAGGGGGAACCCAGGGCGTCGAGGTTTTTCTTACAATTATCCACACGGCGTCCCTCCGATCGCTCCTGCTCCTTGCGTGGTGGTCTGGTGGGTATTCAAACCAGGTCCCCCGATCCGTGGGAATCCAAACTCCCCTTGCCCAACATGCCAGCATTACGGCATGTTGGCATGGTCCGCGCGCACTTTTTTTGGCAAATGCGATGTCATTGTGCAAGGCGAGGCGTAAATGGGATTAGACATGCGCAGGGAACTGTTCAAACGCAGGGAGATTATGGACACTTTATTCAGGTGTTGCGTTCACCTCGATTGAACTCTCACTGGCTCCGTTATCATGCGAATGCAAGCGTAATGTGGAATCGAAGCGCGAAATAAATTATAATGCTGCGCGATGCGAAGGAGGTGGACTAATGTATTTTTAATGCATCTGCCGCCAATAACCCCTCAAGCTGATGATGCTTGCGGATAATGAGCTATTATGTTAATTCAAACATGCACCAAACACATCCATGTGCAGTGTGTAGATCATATCACATTTAAAATGCGCTTGCTCTCGCAAATTATCGCAATTATTGGATTCGTTTCTCTCGTATCAAGTCACGTGTAAATGCAAGAACTAAATTTATTCTTAAAATTCAATCGAATTAAAATTCCAGATCAAGTCTGTTAACTGCCAATTCAATTCTACAAAGCCAGCAGCAGTCTCTAGAGTGCAGTTGAAACAAACGTTCTTTACAAATTTTGCAATACAAATGTTTAATTTAAGTTGTTTTCCTCTTTTGCGACTAACTTGGTGGCAATTACGCCTGAAAATTGCACTCAATAAATTTCCATTCGTACACGGGGCTGTGGTACCTTAAATAATCCAGAAAGGTTTAATGTCTCACCAAGGATTTGCCGGTTTTGTCGAGGAATGAAGAATTTATATTATGCCACCAGCACTTATTCGATACGATTAGGTAATTATGAATATTGCTGCGGCGTAAAGATAGTGAATAGCAAATAGAAAATAAAGATTTGAACAAATGAATTTCTAGATAGCAGAGTTATGTCACTTTTGGCGGCTTGAAATTCACAAAGGATTTGTCCTACGAATCTTAATACGATGCGCGGATAGCCACGCACGTTTTTCATATGCAAATTATATTGTATTGAAAGGTAAGCGCTCGAAATGAAAAAAAAAAACTCCGAGGTGTTTATTTAGCTATAATATTTTATAGATTCATAAATTTTAGATATGTTAGCGCTAGGAAAATGCATGAGGAAGGAACACCCAAGGTGTAAAAATAATCTATTATCAAGTTTACGAAACACGTACAAAGCTGGAATGTAGCACACTTAATTAAAAAAGTATAGCATAACACTGATTTGATATTTGCGGCAAATGGATCATTACGGTTGTCTATATCTGGCGCCAAATGAACAAGCGACAAACGGTAAATCAAAATAAGCGCGGCGATATTATTAAAACACCTCACACTGAAAGTGCATGTATGTACTTGACGCTCCTATCAAACTCTTTCATCTTGTTTGGCGCTGGCTGCGAGGGTAATGTGTCTTAACACTGTGGCGTTTGCTTATAAACACGTCCACGGTGAGCGAAACTGCGCCTGGCGAGCGAGAGCGACACCAGCGGAATGTTAAGATTATTCGTTATTACCAAAAGGCGACCGTCCTAATGGCGAATGAATTCCCGGATGATGCGATTTGCGAATACCAAAATCGGTCGCCGGATCGCACACACATTCGGATGCTGGCTGCGTGCGCGAGGCGCAGTTGCACGTAGCAATTGCAAAAGTGCGCAAACAACGTGCAATATGTGTTGCATGGTTTGTGTCTCCAGCGTCCCGCTCGCGTCATTTTTTCCCTGCACAGCGCCGCATTCCCGCAATGCATATCTGCTTATCTAATTACCTCCAGATCGTGCACGTTTATAACGACCAGATAAAGGTCCTGGGTAATTAATTTCACTATTGTCCTTTTATGTAAGCGGATGCCCGTTCGATGGCGTTCGCTTCGTTTTGTCCGTGTAGTGACTCTGCGTGAAGAAGTGGAGTAGCGTCTGCGTGAACACGCAATTACTATGCAACGCATGCGACTTTGCGAGATTCGCAATGGAAGTTATTACGGTCGCGGAACCTGTGGCCACTGTGCGAGTTTGCATCGGTGAAGTGCTCCAAGCGCCTGGCAATGGGTAATTATAATGTGCAAGACGTGTTATTAACTCCTACACTTGTCTCGGATGCAGCGCGAAGAGGCAAACATGCGGAATGTCGTTAAAATTGTAATTATTTCAATCAATATACATCAGATAGATGTCACGCAGTGCTCTTGACTTCATGTGATACTAATAGGATGGTAATATTTACATAAAAGCCATTAAATCATACAATATGCATTGAGTTAACCCTTATGTATCGTTTCGACCAGGTCCTGATTGAATTGCTCTGAAACAGATAGAACGTGAACATGGTGTAGAGTTGCATCGTTTATTTAAGTGTGTTTTGTTGTGTTGTGCGTGTATTTCATTGCAAGTTGCTTGTCATTTGATCGATTATTTTCCACTCGGTTAACTGGCACTAGTATCCTTTACACCCACTTGTTTGATGGACGAGTTGCATTAATTATAGATTGCGCGCGCGAAGTGCGTGTGCGACAAGAATTGCGCTCGCACTTTGCATAAACGTACATCGCCATTTTAAATTGAATAATCATGCAATTTATATCAACTACGTTCGTTCAATTCGATCTTGTCGATTCTTAACGTATATATTCATTGCATTTTGAAGCGCAATTAAAAGAAAAATATGTATTGTTTCGTCTAGCATTAAGAACAAACTCTTCTTGCTGTAAATGATTAAAAATCGTTTCTTCATTTGTAGCGCGGTAGTTATGAACTGTGCTCGCGGGCAGTTTTTTTCTTACGAAATGCACTACCACGTAAGTAAGCAATCAACTGAAATAGAATAAATGAACCGAAAGAAAAGGACGAGCACGCAAGATTCCACCCACCACCTACTCCTTCCCTGCAGCCATTTAAAACGATGAGAGTTCAAATAAAAGATTGAAAGCTAGTAAATAAGTTCATCCACCTTGTTATGAATATAATTAGCAGGAAAAATGTACGCATGAATTTTAATCTTTAAACAGGTTGTGTTTTAATGTTATCTGCTGGTTTTTTAAACTTGATTTTAATGATTGCGTTTGCATTGTACATTTAAAACACTCGGTGTTGTTGGAACAAATGCATTGGTTCATTTGTCATCGCTAACACAAGCAAATGCGCATAGCACGGTGCGCGGGCCACAAAGAAATGCTTGGAAATAATGCGAGCGGCAATGGTATTAATTTATTAATTTATATTCAGTGGCTAGTAGCTGTTCGAGGTGTCAAAGCTTTATTAATGTACACCTCAGGGGTATCGTGCACCAAATGAGGAACACGCCTTTTGGAGATTGCCCCAGCTTCAAGCTTTAAAGCTTTTAATGCTCGCACCGATCTACACCTACTAATTCTGCAATTGCAGGACATCCAAAGTTCTTACTTTAATTTACGTTGAATTTAGTTTTAAATAAATTATTGTGTGATAGATAATGTTTTTAATTTTAGTTTTCAATATTCTAGAAAAATTGTAATTTTTGTTGTCGGAAAAATGGCCACAAATATTGTTGGGTGCAATAATTGAAGAATTCTGAATTTTAAACATTTTTGTGTCAAATGTTATCCCTTTGGAAATTTGAGATTTTTGATAGTTTTAATTTTTCATCGTGTACCTCTTGGCGTTTCCGTGATCCGGATACAGAATCAAGAAATTTTCTGCGCTAAGTGGAATGAAAAACCTGGATATTTTTGATAATTCCGAAGCAGTTTTTTAAGAGGGCACATTTTTAGTAAGGAATTTTGTGAGGGGGCAATGCCCCGCAACTCTTCTATCGGTTGCTACGGGCCTGTCCATGCGGCCCGCTCACCGCGATTGCCCTGCCATCAAGCGGTTTGCAAAGAACTACAAAATTGGTTACACTTTCTGGAAAGTGCACCCAGAACCAGCGTGGATATTCTGTGTAAGACGTAGTCACGTCAAAACATCAATGTACAAATAAGTACAAAGGGTGTCTCCTTTCTGTGTTCTTGATGAAAAATCCACCGACTGTGATTGAAAGGGAAACTCTCAGTGGGAACCTGTTCCTATTCACAATTAGGACACCTGGTTCCTTTCGATCTCGGCAAATGTGCGCACATTACCATAATGTTGCTTTGCTCGCCGTGCCGAATCGATTTTCATTTCGTGCTTCAATAGAAGTGTTTTTTTTTTAAGACCGCCATATCGACTATAGTTACCAGGATGTTGCGATGCCCTGCGGGGACAGGAGGAGGAGGACCACTTGGGCAGCTAGGGCAGCACAGCTCTATTGATACGAGACAAAAGCCACGCGATTCATATTCAAATGTATCAAACACTTGTTCAGGCTTAAACGTGGCGCGCAGCTTCAATGCGAATGGAAAATCTTTATTTATTTTCAGGCGGCTTCTGTTGTATGTGTATGAAATAATCTGCTCCTGCTCTGCATTGGCTAAATTTTTTTAAATGCAGCCTCATTAAATCCATGCATTTTGCGCCGGGCGCGTGTAAAGCGATAAATAAAGCCGGAATGCAAAGCGCGACGCTTTGAAAGAATCAGCAGGAGCTACACACTTGTTTATAGCGATTGCCCCGCATTAAATCAGCGGCGCGCACAAACGTAATTCGCAATTAATTAAACTTATTTATTGATTTAGCGATACTAAGCGTCCGCGCGCAAATCATATTCAATATTGGCTTGGCCGGAGGGAACGGGGATTGCGAATTGCGAATTTATCGCCGTCGACAATTTTGCCACTCGTTCACCTTGCATGCGATTATCTCTCTGTGGTGCGAGAACAAAAGCGCACTGCAAATGAATGGCGTTGCGTGTTACACACACAAACACACATACTTTGGCCAGGATCGGTATGGCACCATCGGCATCGTAGGCAGGCTTCGATTATTATTTTAATGTGTAACTTGTTGACTTATGGTAGTCGTGGCAAAAGCCGCTTACTGCTACTGCGAGGTAGGCCGGCCCAGCGGGCAGCAGGCGATAGTAAAATGCCTTAATGAGTTGGCGAAAATATTCGATCGCATAGCAGTGCATAACAAAGTGCGTAAGTGGGCCGAACAGATTTAATTGAACCCGGCCGCAGCTAAAACAATGAGATTATATTAGAATTCAGGCAATAGCTGCCATTCATCATGATAAATTGCCCAAACGTAGGATGATATTTATATTGAGCTGCTTTTATTCTAAAATAATTACCAAATAAAAATCCGAATGTTGTTGTATCACGTTTTGTATCAAGCAGTGAGCAGCAGTAACAGCAGCAGCAGCCGCCGGCGCACAATATAAGTAGTCTACTACCGATGTTGTAATTGTTTTATGTTAATCCTTCTTGGAGTTGTCGAGTCTCCGAACGACCGCGCAAGGACGTCCGCGGCGCGCCGCCGCAGCACCGATACCGCACCTGCGTATTATTTACATGCCGCAGTTCTCGTTATTTTTCCAGGCACAGGCAGCAGCCAGCCACAGATTTGTATTTGCATTGCGCACATTATTACTGCACCAGTGTGCAGCATGCCAAGCAAGTACGTTCTTGCGTCTCGACGACGCAACGGCATTGGGCTTTATTGTAATAACGCAATGTCTATTAAACCACTCGGATACGACAAATATTAACACGCATTCCTTCTCATTGTTTATTATGTAAATGCAGCCAAGCTGGTACCTACGGGACATGCAATTTTATCATTTGCACGACAGGATTGTACCATGAGTGAAGTGCTACACGTTGTCTACAATCATTAAATTCACCCCTGAAGTAAAACATTTTTGCGAAAAGCAAACTTATTAGCAGATATCCGTTCCCACATTCGGTGCAACAAAATCATGTCACTTGTAATTTGCAACTCTGAAGAATGTTGTACCTTGCGCAAGCGACGAAAAAGTTCGTGTCGTTTTCTCGCACGCGTGGAAGACAATTAATCAGCGGATAATAGAGGCCACGATTGATATTGATTGCAAAATTGTTTATTACATGCCGCGGCCGCAAGTACCACAACAATGCTGTCCGCTGCAGCAGCGAAATACAAGACACCGAGTGCGTTGGACGCTAGTTTAACAACAATAAAGAGATAAAGCATACGCGCGATTCGATTTCAAGAACCTGCAAAGTTTATGCTCGAGTGCTAATTAAAATTTCAAACGGATTTATTGATTGTCATAGGCCAGCGCTCTCGTAACTTAAGCGCAGAACACTTGTTTGAGATAAGAACATGCGCACATATTTCTATAATTATATCGTGATATAGTAGTTTTAGTGCTTACTTTGTGCTGAAAAATTTCCATGGTAAAAACGCTAGAAAAATCAAGAAATAATTGTCAAACATAAATATGCAAAACGAATATTTTATAAGCAAGAATAGCGGAATAGGATCGCATTCATACTGCAATGTTGGTCAATTCTACAATTCTGCAATAACTCCCAGATACGCTCCACTTTAAATAATGCAATATTGATAAGTTATGCCGCACTGGGAAGTTGGAACATATCGTTTGTTTTATTCCATGTGTGCATGTGCGTCGCGCCGCCGTTTCGAAAGCGATTCCACGATACGCGAGTGCGCGGCGCACTGCAAGAAAGCATTTTAATTGCATTGAAATCGGGTTGGTATGATTTGTGAACGCGCGGCGTTAGCGATTGGCGCGGCGTGTCTCGAAATTCATAATTCTGACCGGGCGCGCGTTACACACAGGAAGTGGGCGATTTCGGTGGAAGGCGCATGTAGATGAACAGCCAATCTGTATGCTTTTAACAAGCGCCTCGCTTTCATTTTCTATTGTTTTGCGCGGCTGGGTCCCCGAAGGCGAGTTTGCGCCCGCGGATCAAAAGAAAATGCGTCTTGGAATTGTAACACCTACTGTGTTATGCTAATTTCCCATGACTACTAAACAGTGTAGACGTGGGGAGTATCAAACAATATATGAGCACTTTCAATGATCATTCAATATCGTCCTTGTATCCTTGTGCAGTACTTATATATTACTCATTTTTCAAAAATATTAATTTAGAAATGTTTACAATTTAGGATGATTTCGTTTCATCCGCATTTAGTCGAAGAAAATAGTTCCTAAACATATGTATTTATGTATGAGTTTAATTAAATCATTGACTGGATGAAAATTAAACAATTTGTCTCCAGCGCTCGTAGGTATCTCGTTGGGAGGAATTGTATTTTAAGGTGCGCGATAGAAGGGCATAAACAACAGTTGCTAATGCATAATTTACAAATACGCTCGCCACGGTACACACCCAGCTTGTATTGTTGAATTATTGTATTGAATTGATAATGGAAATACAATACCTACTTACTTATTTAGCAGCGCTCACAGGCTGCACGCGCGCGGCGGTGGAAAGCTGCGGGCCGAAGACAACGACCACGTAGGCAATGAGACAATCGGAAAAGCAAATTGTCTCTCGATTCCACCGATACGTATTTGTCACATACTCACTTGGTAACCACTGGTAGCCGCCGATTTATAGACAATACAAATTGATTTCGGTTATCGAATTTCGGATTTCGCTTCGTTATTGAGAATTTAATCCGATCATAAACTACTACCTCCTCAACTGGGGCAACTGGGCACTTTTTAACGTGATTAGGAGCAACTGAAAATGTCTTCATTTTAATACAAGACACAAAATAATGGCTGATTATAGTATATCGTAATTGTAGCCTTTGTTTAATTTGCATTGAATCGCAAATTATACAAAGTGAACATCTCGTAAACGAACCATTTATCTGTGCATGATTAAGTTGAGCATGTTTTGCAACACTTTGTAATGATGTGAAGTTTTGTATTGTTGCTGGATACATTGTTAAACAATTATTTAACTAAATAAAAACCTACAAGAGTATAATGGACTAATTCAATTACCACCACAGCATAATTGAATAATCAAATAGGCGTGTAATGCTCGAAGACAATGTGTGATAAATAAAAAAAGCGTAAAACGGTGCAAAGCGATTATATGTGACTGGGACAGCGCAAAATGTTTCAATTATACAATATGTATCGGCGCTAAACTGGGAATTTTATTGATTCTGTCAGCGCTAATGACAGAAAACAAAGCCATTTTAAAACGCGCATATTTTAATCCTTCCTCATTTTATCCTTATCTCAGGAATGCATCTACTAGAGCTAGCTCAATAACTCTGCTCTAACACTTTCTCACGCATCGATCCATCACGAATACTCAAACAAATGATAAGAAGGTTTTCCGGCACAAAAATTGCGTTTCAACCTACTCAAACATCTTCTTCTATTTGCACCAGCTGACACAATGTTCTATCCGATGTCGTGGGTGCGAACTACGAAACTGCGATATGCACCGTCTCCGTGGCGCAGAGTGGCAGAGAATGAGAATGAACATGCATGGGTTGCTCACACACTTTATTTACACTTCGCATTATAGGCGAAGAGACGCGATAAGAGCGCAGCTCTCCGGCGCGCGGGATGAAGCAACCAAACGCAACCTCTTTGCGTCTTTCGCTTTGGCTCTCTACAAGCAATAGACTGACAAATGAACCAATTAAGAAATCTTAATGGCGGCATTCGCGCTATAAATTTCAATTTCCACGAGACAATCTGCAAAATTAATTAAATCGATTGCATAAATACAATAAACAACCCAGCACAAAAATAAATAAACGCTTAAAAGAAGACTTTAATTTTCTTTCCTCCTGCTGCCTGCCTGTTATACTTAAAAAGCAATTTTGGAAGTTAGTGACGCACATTAATTTTTTTTCTCATTTAATTTTATATTAAAATCTTTAATACACGCAGAAGAAATTTGTTATGCTTTTAATAACGTAGATTTCTTACTTGCTAATTGTCATTATCTGCTGCTCTGTAAATAAGTTTTTTGCTTGCGCTTAGAGTACATCAATTTGTTCAATGTTCGATGATTCTTTAAACTTAATTTTAACATCGTTACTCTATAGAAAAAAAGTATACGCTTACTATCGTTGGGTAGTAACTGTTGATTTATGAATTGCGTGTAAATCTGATTGATTACACACCAAACGATGAGGCGCAACAAAAAAACAATAGGAGTAATTTCGACATCAAAAAGTCATTTTTTGTGGTCCTAATTTCTGTGTACAATACTGCTAGGACGAGGAAAAGAAGGCGACTATTTTCGTCGCCGTGAATAATGACGGTGATTTTCGAAGCTCGCTAACTTTTACAGCGCTCCATTGCGTGCTCGAATAATTTAGTCAATCGCTATAAGAAGCAACATTAATTAATCAACACTGCTCGCGTTGCCATCGCGTTCAATTTTTAGCAAATGCAGCAGTTGTGCGATGCTGGGTTCTGGATTGTATGAGCCATAAACAGTACGGAATTTCGTAATGGCGCTCGCACACCAGACGCACATGCACCGACGCCGATCGACCGTGGATAGATGTGTCAGATTTACGAATTGGTCATCGCGGCGCGAGAGAGGCTCCATAAACCTGATTCATTCGCTCCGCAGTATGTAGATGGCATGGTGGTTTTCGTGGTGTTGCCGAGGGGGCAAACCAGCCGGCAGGCCCAGCAGCGAGCAGAGAAATATCGATGCGGAAGCTGGGACGTTTGTTTCACTTTAAGGCGCAGGACACGTGAACGCACAGCGTGTCATCCTACGTGATTTTCATTTTTTAAAGGTACGATCGGAAATTATTAGATATTAATTCACCTCAATGCCTCTGAACCGAACTTAGAGTGTGAAAAATTACTTCATTGTGATTTATATTCTATCCAAGCCGCAAGGGTTGCGGTACACCCTGTAAAACATGCTTAGGCCATCATTTATCTTCCGTAATTTCCAACTGAGAACAAATAGAAAAATAGTAATACTACACCACAGTCCCAAATGTTTTCAAAGCAGGGAAAAAGAGATTTGGTAGAGTTTTTAATAGTCGAAGATCATGCGATGGCTTTTTAAGAGAACGTTTATCGCAATGAAGTCCGGCCGGTATGAGGATGATGATAAAGATGGTGCAGAGAGCAATTGCATGCTACCAACTAAGCCCCAAATGTGTGCGCAGCCTCTATTACTTATCCTCGGCGGAGCGCTGCAATCTCTGAACCACGAGGAAATGTTTAAAAACAGATTATGTTCAATTTTTTACTCCTACCCGCACGAAATTTGAAAAAGACTGAAATTAAACGCACACGAAAATGAACGACCGAAATGAGAGTCTTTGAGCAGATTTGTCGTAATGCATGTGCATTTGAAGTGTCGTTTTAAAATTAAAATAAAAAAATCAAAAGAAACCGAAAAACTATTAACATTTAAAACGACATTTATTTATTCTGCTAATAACCTTCAATACATTATAATAATTAAAGCTAAATTTAATGAACTTAATGACTATAATCTCAATTTGTTCGAAAAGTAATTCAAACCGCCGAAAATATCGAAAAATGCTAATTTCCTAAAGAGGTACAAGCAAAAAAATGTGTCGATACGTGTAATTTATGTAATTTAAAAAGCAGCAAACTGCAAATTACTACATATTGCAGACATTAACCGTTATCCCATTATTGCTTTTTTCATCGTTGTCTAAATAGTATTTAGATCAAAAGGTGTTTGCATGCTATATAAAATTCAGATCAGACCATATGTCGTCGCCCGGGCCCGTCGTTTTGTAGTATTTTGAGCGGTCTACGAAAGCGTTGACGATCTCAATCGCGATAGTCGAAAATAGAAATCAATACGTTTGTTAAATGTTAAAATCTAAGACATGTTTAAGACCATCAGAATAAATGCGCAACATGCGATAAATAAGTATTAGTCGGCGGATTTCACTACGCGTTTCTTTCATAATTTATTGCTCAATTTAGGTAGTTTTATAATCGATAATGAGCTCGAATTTCATTCGATTAGTGCTCGCCACATCTATGTATCGATTATCATTTTCGATCGTTTTAAATGTTACACTTTAAATCACACTTTAAATCACGCGCTCTGTGGAGAAACCAGGCGCGCAGGTTTAATTGGCCCATTTTTTTCGCACATCTGAACTGTAAGAAAGAAGCTAGCCTTTTGTGCGACATGGAAAAGAATCACGAGTCGTATTTTATGAAAATCCCATGATAGCGCGCCGATGACGTGAGTTATTTTATTTCAGGCGGAGGTTTTGTAGAAAAATAACATCACGATCGTCATGGGTGCGCTAAACGCTTCCTTATCGGCCTGCGCTTTTCCAAGCGTGCGAAAAAATGGCGCGTTTTTCGCATCGGCGAGCGCGCGATGTCGTTGTGAATTGTCTCGCCGAAGAACTCGAGCAAAAAGCAAACAGTGCGCGCGCAGGCTCGAAAAAAACAAGAACAGGTGATAAATAAGTACCCCGCAGTCGGAAATGAAGAAGAAATACTCAAGAGTCCGAGAAATTCAAGCGAAATAATATCATCCTTTGCATGGCGCATTGATTTGGACATCTTGCGTATTTAAGCCATGTTGTTTGTGCGTCCGTTAAGTGAACAGATTTTCGAAGGGATTGGGACTTGTTAGCGCGCCTATCGGCGGATGGAATTACTTGGGAGTGTTTTTTCTCTCTAAAACGTACATGTTAAATGTTGCATTTCAAAGAAACTAGAGAATTAAAGACGACGGTAAAGCGATCTCGTTTTATTATCGCGCAGACACAGTCTGCGAAGAGGCGCGCTCGAATTTGTTGCGATTCGGTTTGGTGAGTTGCGTATGGACGATGTCTTGTTATAGTAAATTGACATACCGAAAGGTACGCACCGTGGAAAGCATTACCTGCATTCCGGACGTTTGATCAGCGCTCGCGCTCGGTGATTTCTTTTTTTCTCAGTGTTAATTTATTTGATAAACACATGACTTACAATTGCGCATTGGCGCATTCGCGCATTCGCATTCGCATTCGCATACTGGATGATACACTAATAAATTTGGGCGATTTAGAGTCTTAATTCTGACGTTATAAAACCCTTAAATAAAGATTAAGCGGCTTAATTAATGACCGACACATAAAGTACTTTAAATAACTGGTGAAGAGATCCCTGGCGTCGGTTTTGTGTAATTTCATAGAACTAGAATAACTCAGATTTTAAATTGTGCCTCTTGGACATTGACCATAAAACAAAAGACGTGGTGCATATTATCCGCGCTAGTTTTAATTAATTTAGATCTTTGCTTAGTGTTGTCCGGCCACAAAATATTCCCATGACGTGCAAACATTTACTGCTTAAGGTGTTTAAGTAAAGTCATGCTTTAATATAAAACCGTGTAATACAAAAAACCAGGTGTTAAATTTGCCTGAGAGTTTTTTGTTTTTTTGTTTTCGGAAGCGTTGCGCGCTATTTAGATTAAGTTTTTAGAAGATTTATAAGCCATGAGCTACCATATCTTAATGACAGTAATATTTTTGTTTGTTTTTACATTTATCCAAACGTTGTGAATTCCCTGTATGTATACTTATTTTACCTACAAGTCCAAGCCATCATGTACATGTAGAACAGATTTAATAAGCGTATTCTAATTAAAGCGAATAGAGTTCTTGTTGAATGCTTGTGACGTGTGCGTCGAGGCAGAAACGTGACACAAGCAAAATTTGGTACATTTCCCATAACGACGATCGGTAATTGTCGCTTCTTTCACAGTTTACAGGGCAAGTACATAGGTGCATCGTAAAACGGTTTTTACGACGGTTAAATTAGTGGAGAGATTTTTGGCTCTGTTTTGAAAATGGACTTTCGACCCAGTCACCATCGCGAGTCATGGCGTTAATTGCATTAACAAATCGTAAATTATTTAATTTTTAATATGAGTAAATCTGTTCAAGTACTTACTGTACCCCTTTGCTGGTTTGTGGTATTGTACATCCGAATCGTAAATTTCGCAATGCTTCTCAGGATAAAAGCTGCATTTGACTTGAAAACCGCACAAAAACAAGTTGCACGCTCTGCGGTGGTGTTTATCCTAATTATAGGCAATAACATTTAAGCTTTAACTATCAGCACTCGAATTAATTTGTACACTGGTTGGCAGAAACGAGTTACCAAGTTTACCGTCGCCGAATTAGTGCGCCGGAGTTGTCACGCCGGAGGACGAGAAGGAGCGATCGCGGTGTAAAGTAGATGGATCATTAAGGCCGGCCGCGCAATTTTAATTAAACAAAACGGCCCAAGTCGCGGTTGTCCACGGGCACATTTCGACGCAGCGGCCGGCGCTTCAACTCTTCCAGCCGTGTGCGCTTCTTATTAACGGCCCCGGTTCGGACATGCGACGGGATAATGATCATTATATTGTGCGTTGTGTGCGTTACCGTAGATGGCGATTACACACGGCCATCCTGACCCATTGCAGCGGAAAAAATCGCATCGATACGCACTGCGGCCGACATCGACACTTTAACGATATTTAAGTACGAGATCAACCATTTAAAACGCATGACTGCAGAGCAATGATCAATGCTCGACTTGGAGATGGTGGAGAAAAACTAAGAACCGCACCGAGCATGCACGTCGCTGCAAAAGGCAAATATTAAGATGTATTTATGTAGGAGGCTAACTAGCTAATATGGTATTTGGCGTCTAACAAGCTAAGTCGCTCTAAAACGATGCGTTTGTAATAAAGAACGATGCGACTAAATGAACAAATCGATTGCATTTTGACGTGACTACGTCTCACACAGAATATCCTCGCTAGTTCTGACTGCACTTTTCAGAAAGTGTAACCAATTTCGTAGTTCTCTGCAAACCACTCGATGGCAGCGCAATCACGGCGAGAGCGGGGGTCATTGAAAAACGTTTAGAATTTAGATTTTCCATACGTCCGGAACTGTATTTTTGTGGAATTCGCTCCCTCACAAAAATTCCTTACATAAAATTTGCCCCCCTCACAAAAAACAGCGTTCGGACGGGCCTGCGCATGGAACGCCGGGCTAACCTTAAAAGTTGTTCTGTATTCCCCATTACTCATGTTAATTTCAATCCGATCAAGGGCCTGCAAGTGCCATAAAATGGAACTCAAAGTTTTGCCATTTTCGACTTTTTACAAAACACGTCATGGAAAATCCGTCATATTTCTCGAACCCTTCGTCATTGTTGCCCTAAAATGGACCTCAAAGATTGTCAATTTTCAACATTTCTCAAAACACGCCCTGGAAAATCCTTCATATTTCCCGAACGGTTCGTTCTTTTTTAAGTATTCTTGCATACTCGGATAGCCAAAGAGTTGCTCTTTATTCCTACGACAATTTCAATCCTCTCAAGGGATTGGAGGTGCCCTAAAATGGACCTCAAAGTTTGGCAATTTTCGACTTTTTTCAAAACACGACCTGGAAAATCCGTTATATTTCATGATCGGTTCGTTCTTTTTTAAGTTTTCTTGCATATTCGGATAGCCAAAGAGTTGCTCTTTATTCCTACG
>JAODGB020012159.1:0-13305 GCA_027574905.2 Earota dentata | reverse complement strand
GTTTTCATCACATTCAACACGTGAAATCAAAAGATTCGGATGGGGCCACACGCATTATATTGTCGTCCGTGTGTGACGCACATTTTTTGGGGCACCCATTCACAAAACGTGGAACGATAAAACGTACAACATAAGTACAACAGAAAAAGTCACAAATGGGTATTTATTTGCACGATTTCATGACTTCATTCATGAACGTCAGTATATTGAGAATGCCATTTGTTTCAATTTCATAACCGTTGTATGTAAAAACGTTAATGTGAACTTTATTTTATCTTATTGCAGTCCCAAATGCAAAACTCAAATTATTTTCAAATATAATGAATTTGCTTGACTTCGGAGCGTATTAATGCTCTTAATAACATATTTCTCATGCCGGTACAACTAATGCGTGCTTACTTATAGGCTTTCCAAATATAGTATTATTTCGTCATTTATAAACTACCTACGTATTGTAGTACATAATTTGTTAAGATTTTTTTCAATCGACCAAGAGACATATTGCATGACAATTGCTAACCAGCCTCGGCTGGCGCTAATGGAAATCATGAAAGAAAAGGGCGCTTCCGCATGTCGGTGGAATTGTGCGATTTCGCTGCATTTGAGCGATAATGAAACGATAAAAAAAACATCCGGCAAATACCGCACAGATAGCACTTTATCTGCAGGCATGTCAAATTCACTACGTGTTTGAGCATTGCATTTTCCCCCTATATCGTTGGATGGTTGTTTGTTTTTTGTAGTTGTTTTTATGATGCGTTTGGCGTAATTTCCATTTCTATCCATTCTTCTATTCCACATTGTCGTCGTAGATTGCACTCGGACTTTGTTTTATTTATTTGTTCGGTGAATTAATTACGCTTTTATCGCGTATGTGTACGTCGTCGAGTACTTTGGGCAATGACTAGCCAGCAGGTGCTTTGTGTGGTTTCAAATATGTGAAAATTGTGAAAATTTAGCTCGTTTTGTGTTGTTACGCACTCCACACCGGTTATTGAAAATTGCGAAATTGCAATATGTGTAAAACTTAAGTGGTGGGAAACTTTCTTAATTATAAAAATTTCATTAAATCTGGCTGTGTTCAAATTAAGTTTATGGACTGACTTCACTTTGTTTTTGCTATCCACTGATCTTCACTGAAGTGCTGTCTCTTGCTGCTTCTTTTCCACTTGATCCCTTTATCCATTTCAAGTGCATTCAATTGCTTGTATCCAAACAACATAACTCTAAAATTAATTACATTAAAATGTATTTTCTACATCTTAACTCACTTGATCGCTTGTTCCATTTCAAATGCAATCAATTTCACATTGTTGATTGCTTGTATCTGCACCGTACCATCGAATGGTTAATATTATTGTAGAATATTACTTACATTCAACTCATTTTCTCTTCCTGTAAAACTATGTACGGAAATTTCAGCACTTTTGTTATAGCAATGAGAAACAGATCAACTTTCTAGGTTAGCTTAGCCATGCCGCGCAGGCAGCGATTGCATCGAGGCGGCGAGGCGGCCTCGTCGCCTGCGCATAGCGGTCCGCGCACCGCGATTGCACTGCCCTTTTGAAGAGAGCGGTCTTCCCTGAACTACCAACATTGGTTACACTTTTTGAATAGTATCCGTACCAGCGTGGATATATATATATATAAAACACGTCATTTATTCGTAGTTTGTTGGAAAAACATTTATTTTTGGGACTCTAACGTGCAATCAATTAAATTATATGTTCCTCGATCGAAAGGTTCAAACATAATTTTGGAACCTTTATTTTAATAAAATGGTTTTGCCCATAAAATGTAAATTACATTCATCGCTCGCCTGACAGCATCGAGTCTGGCATATTTTCTGCTAGAACCTTCCGATCGTTTAGACAAGACATCATTATACATTGATGAATATAAACACAGCAATTTGAATGATCGATTTAATCCAATTTCCATATTTAAAACAACATTTAATGAGGCATTATTATATTTCTTACGAAGTGAAAATGTCAATTATAGTAAAAACATTGCAAATTAACTCATCTTTTCATCATTTCATCCGTCCGATGAATCTGTGGCAGTTTTGCATTTCATCGCTACATTTCCCAGCATTTCCACATTTCCTGCTGGTGGATTGTTATTTTGCGCAGTGCTGGCCGGAATGCTCTGCTGATGTTTTAATTGCTCGAAAAACAATGTTTGGAGCGTTCATCTTCATGCAAGCGCATCACGAGCGACCGTAACGAGCTTTAACGAACCAGCCAAACTGGCATTACTGATTGAAAACACACAAACACGATGCACGCGCCTCCTCCCTCCAACGAAAACATGTGATGAATGGCGTTTGCTGTAAAATGCGCAAACAACGCTGAAACACAGAGACATAATCATAATAATACACAAAACGCGCAACATCAGAAAATGAGGCAATGACGAGTTCATTTTTGTTGATATACAGCACCAGACGCCATCTGTGAGCCAACGTTTCAAAGTTTTCAATATTTAAGGTGTTTCTCCAAATATGTACGTTTTTAATTACTGCATGATGAATCTTTTTCACAGCATGATATCTAATTGTTGGGAAGCATCACTCAATCAATGAATTCCTGTCATTCGCATTCTTGTTTTTTCGCACAGCACACAATGCTGACGAACGCAATATGTACTTCAATCACACATCCCACATGCGATGCGATAGGAACCGATTCTTTACCAACATGCCCAAAATTCAATTTAACGTGTTCAGTCGTTTTTCAACACAACATATCAATCACACACCAATTAATCAATCATCTCTTTGGCATAAATTGCAATGTTTCTTCACGATCGGTTGTTATTGCATTGTCATGGATATTTTATAATATTACGACATTGTTTGAACATAGACATTTGGCGGTTTTGATGGTTAATGTTTTATTTCTATCCGGACGTGGCAAAACCAGCATGGCTAGGCGATGTCAGGAAGGAAGAAGGAAGTTTGAGAGCCAGACGGGCAAAAAACCTCCAAACCGCTTCCACCATCGCTTCCAACAATTCTCACCTGTGTGTGAGTGCGGCTGGCAGGAGCATCCCGACGTCGTTTAGCTCCTTTCCAGGCTTCGGTAGCTGAAGTAAACATGCAGACGAAAACGTACTGCAAACAGTGTATTAAACATTTATCTGTACTTGCATGTGCACCGTTTGGTGAGTTTAATGACGATGCTCGAGGAATATATTATGACTCTATCTTGGGTAATAAAAACCCTCCACCCAAGAACCACTAAACTGCAATGTAACTTTCATTAAATTACAAATTACAACTTGTGCGAGTACGTTTGAACCGCTTTAACAAATTCACAAATTCACTGTTAAATATCGGTTGCAACAAAATATTTAAATATTCAAATTGTGATCCAATTTCTGATTCAAATCCGCGCACCTGCGCATGTTTTGTGTGACTTTCTAGCCTCCTTTTGCTGGACGAGTTTGAAGGCAAGCGATTAAAGCGCCATAGGGATAATAACTATTATTAGATCGTCTCTAAAGAATTTTCGGGCGTCAGACGTCGGTCCCTGCAACCAATTTAGCGATGACCATGATCATGACGATGGCGATTTTAAAGGGTTAGTGGGCAATCATGTCTTCAAACGCTACCAATTTGAATTTTGCTTGTAAAGCAAAAGACGGTTACGATCCAAATTTTCACAAAGAGTGATTACACCTTTTAGAAAATGGAAAATATTTCAGGAGTTGGTCATGTGGGCGTGAGAAGCTATGAATTAATGCATTGAATTCGGCCTGAGACCATGCATATCACTGCATTCACAAGTCCAAGTACAAACAAGCCATACAATTAAAAAAAGGAAGAAAGAAACACGAAATAAAAATTGTTCGATGAATCGATCATCATGTATACACGTACGATATACGTACGGTCGTACGCATTCTATTTTGTTTCAAGCCCCGAGTCGAAGTTGTAAACTCGAGGTCGTCCTCACATATCCCGCTGTAATTTTTCCCTTTCATTGTCTTTGCCGATGCGTTGTCGTCGTCGGCTTTCAATGAAACAATAATGCGAAGACGAATAATCACCGAGCGTTTAATAACATAAAGAATATGATGGTAGGAATTTTAAAGACGTTTTCAACCGCCGCTTGGAGGTATGTATTAAACACGCTAAGCTTTAAATTGTCTGGTAAATCCTGAAGAATCGATAAGTCGATGCATCGAAGAATGAAGAATAGAGAAACAAAGAATGAGGCATAATACAATGCACTTACCAATGCATTTTGCAGCGTGTGTCTTGTGTCTTCGCTTGCATATTCAATAATATACATTAAAAATTACGACGTTGCGACATACATGTTTGTTGCCTAAGCACAATGCCACAATACAATGAGCCATTGTGTGCGGTAATTCATAAACAATAATTAGAAAAAATAAATAGCTATAATAGCAAGAAAAATGTAAAAACACTAATATTATGACATAAATTGAGGGTGTTAAATCATCGCCCAAATTGGATGTATTGTAAGCTAAATTCGTGTTTGTTGTTGTTAAATTGTTGTAGAGTTTAGTGTTGTTCTTTAGCTTGTTGATTTTCGCATGAGAAAGACCATGTCGTGGATGGCTGGCCAGGCCCGATTGACGTCGATTAAGAGTAACAGCATTCCCGTCTTTATTTATAGATCATTAACTCTTAGTTATCGAGCGCGCGCCGCGCACGGCGAGAGCCACAGGGCTTTGATTGACTTTTATGCGCACCGGCGGGCCGGCCGCTGCTTCTTCTGCTCCTCCATCGGCGGCGGCGCGCTGCGGCTAATGTGAGTCGGTGTCACTCATCCGATCGGTCGCATTATACTCTTAATAAATTCTCAAACAGCGCATTATAAAAACATCAGCGAGACCAACGCGCAAGAGACAAAAGTGAGCGCAAAGTGAGCGTAAAACGATTGGCAAAGTAAAAGGAGATTCGCATTACAAATGCAATGGTACTGACCTTTTAAGTTCATTAAAACTGATTTCGGAAGGTATATTTTCCTGCTAATGTTCGTTAAACCGCAACGAAAGTAGTTATTCGTAGCATTTCATTAAAGCGCGTACTTTACTCTTTGATTGTTTTCACTTAGTGTACTTTTCACTTTTCACTTTGATTGACGAGAACACTTCCAGAGTCTTGGATAATCATTGCTGCAATGAAGTGATGATTTCATTGCTTAAATGCTGGAAAAAGTTTGAAATTCGTGTTAAAATAAATGGAGCTGCATTAAAGCTCATTAACAATATCCAGGAGACTCCTTAACTTAATTTTCGTTTAATCGTCTTCCATTATTTTGTAGTTTGGAATGCATTTTCTTTGGCGATTTGTTTATTGGCCATTTGAAGAGGAAGAAATCTATAAATTTTATGAAGTCACGCATCGTTTGACTTCATTGAATGGCGGCATTAATTCGCGTTTACTTTCGGTAGCAAACGGACGAGGCGAGTCGCGGTCGCATTAGGCTTTTAATTAAACGCGATCGCAATCGATCAAACGCAACGCATCCATCCATCGTGTGCCATTGTTCGCCGCCGGCATTATATCGCGGCGCGCTGGCTTAATTAAAATGTTTTTATAACGAGCGCGAGTGCACCGCACGACGCCGCGTCGCCGCCGCCACCATTGCCAGCAACCGCATGGGAATCAATCGGACTAATAAATCGCTCATGCTCAATTGAAAATCATTTGCAATAATACCTGACGTTGGCCTCTGAAAGTGCTATATTTATAATGCAGTGTCGGCAACAAATTATTCCCACACTGCATTACGACAATGCGATATTATAGTCACATTTGAGGGCGCAAAATTGCTCTGTTTGGGTTGGTTTTTAAATTAGTTTTGCATTACATTCCAGCATTGCTTCGCTTATTGCAGACAAAGTTAAAGTTAATATTGCAACGAGACGAACTCATAGTCATAAAAGTGTGTAGAGTTAAAAGAGAAGTTAATTAACAAATATTTAATTGCTTTGTGCTTCTGTTCTTTGTACGTGCGCCGTACGCACCCGGAGTGAAGCTGCCGCGCTGCCGCCGCCACCGCCGTATCGCCTTTTATGCCGCGCTGCCACATAAAACAAACAAGAACATATCAATTTTATTAAATACGAATTTTTGCTTTGTGCATAGAAAGAAACGCATCGTGCTTATATATTATATATTTATTATTCCATTGTATTTGTGTTGATGATTTAGTTGTGGGTTGGCAATTGTTGTTCGTATTGTTGTGCGCTTAAAGTTCGAATTTCGCAGATGGACGCGTCCTCGTGTGGGCGGCGACGGTGGCGCGGCGGCGTCTTCATTTTGCGAGTTGGTGGGGCCGGTGACAGCAGACCCGTCACGCTCAGTAAATCAGCAGGGACTGCCTGACTAATAGCCAGCAAACCGTGAATGAAGAATGAAGCTCGGCGTTATCACGCACATGGTGGCGGTGGCGGTGGCGGCGGTGGTAAGCAAACCGACAGCTAACACAATAAGAAGGCAATAGGCACCGCATCATTGCAAGAGGTGCAAGAAGTTTCTTAGAAAACACATAGCACGCAGGGAAGACCACACCAGCATTCAACCAGAATTTAATAATATGCCCACAATGCACAACGATTCACATCTAAAAGAATATATGTATTTTTAATATTTTGGAGATTTTAATGTTTTTCTAGATAATATGCTTAAGAAAATACAATTATTTGTAATTTACTGGACATCCAGTAGAAACAGGTGGAGGATTAATAACGTTAATTTGAAATCTGTAAATCGCTATCGCTTGGCATCGTGGTTTGGTTGTCTGGTGCAAAAAATGAAAATAGTTAATGGTTTCCTCGTTGCGCCGGTGATTAATATTCGCGCGCGACCAAATTCTTGGCGACGGAAAATTAACTTGGTGATTAATTGTTTATTTATAATCTTTGCGTGTTGTCACCTGTGACATAAAATAAGCAATCATCAATGGACAATTATAATGATTAAAGAAAATGCTTAAACAATGCTAATCTCTATGATTTTTTTATAATACCTTTGAATTCTATTGAATTTTCTGAACTTATTTTGATAAATATGTACAATATGAATTTTCTCGTGCAGATTGAGTGACGCTGGTGATTTATTTCAATTTGTATTAATTAGCACCACATTTGCTTGATGAAATTCCATTCTCCTCTTCGTTGAAACAAAGTAAATTCCTTCGCACATCTTTTCGGCACGCTCGAGCTCACGCATAAGTAATTCATGCATTATTCATGCCCAATATGTATTTTTATGATTCCTCTTATTCTGTTCTTATTTTCCTCCATTCCGGCACATTGCAGAGTGGAGAAGTTTGTTTTGTTTTCCGCACGCGCAAGAGGACCCGAAACGCGTTCATTGCGCCCCCATTGCTTTGGATTCGCGAAGTCGACTTCATCGAATTCTCTTCGAGTGCGTTTTACATTATATACATATTTTGGGCTACGTCATTTTATGTATTCTCTCATATTTTCATATTTCACTTTACTCTGAAAGGCAAATTGTTTTTCCAAAACCTAGATCGGCGTTATTCCTTTATATCACGTCTGTGAGGGTGTTATGTTTGAAGAATACGTTATGTCTAAACGCTTTTGCGTTCAGTTTCGCGGCGTGTGCAAACCCATTCGGAATACCGCCAGACCCGGCTTTTTTGAAAAGGAAAATTGAGGATAACCGGTTACGCAGAGCACGCATTTGCGAAAAATGCACTATCATGTTGAGTAAAGCACGCAAACTGCCCGAAACAAATGTATGCCCAAATCGAATATCCCTTTGCATTCACATAGTTTTCTTTGAATATAAAAAAGGCTCAAACATAGAATCAATTTGAGTTAGTTCTGATAATTAATTGCCAAGCATGTTAGCAAAAATTTTTCTCTGCATTCTATATGTGCGGGGTTGCCTGGTTGTTGCGCGTTTTCTCCAATTAACTTGTCTATTTGCGCGCGTATTTGCATAATCATAATATACAGGCGATGAGCGCGAATGGCTCGCCGAGCACCTTTGATCTCCGGCGTGCACACACAATCGATGCGCAAACATTGTGCGCGAACCAAACTCGTATGCAAATAGCAACGAAAACAAACGCAAATATGGATCAAAACCTTGGCAACTCCTATGATTGAAATAGATATATTACACCATTGCATTTTCGCCATTTGCAACCCTCCAACAAAACAATGTGAACAGGGCGGTGTTTATAACAAGCATCAATGTTTTGCAATAGGAGTAAAATAGACAAGAAAACAGTTTGAAAAAGAGCAGGAAAGAAAAATAATTGCATTGATTTTCTTGCAGTGCACGTGCTTGGAATGCATGCTGAAAGTGGGAACATTCACTCGTGAATATACTCTCCACCTGTGAGGCACGGTGCACATATTGAGAACTCGAGGAATGAGTTGTCCATCGTGTTGTCTTTACTCTTTACCGCGTGTTTACCCTGTTCTCGTCGGAGAATTTTCATCGAGTTATCTTCCACTCTCGTGCCTTACAGTGTTCTTCTAAACCTAAACAATTGCAATTGTATTGTCCTTATACATGCAACCAACTATACGCTATATTAACTTAATCGTATTTCATTTCTAAATTCATTCTTAAACCAAGTAGCTAATATGAAAAGGAGAAGAATGGAAAAATGAAACCTCTTTAATTTTATATCAGCTTGTCAACTACGGAAAATGCAATAATGTAACTTCGCCGGCGGTGAAATACATACTCGGTTGCGAAGTTCTTCTATTACCCACATTTTCAATCATACCTAACACAAATATTAAAGTAAACATATATACTTCCCGTGTGATTCTCAAGTAGAATATTCTTGAAATGTTGAATATAAAAGCGGTATGGTAATTAATAAGAAGCAAAATGTTAAATTCTAAAAATCCATCCAATGATGTACATGTCACTTCGGAAACTTTCATAATCTGCTTATTTTATGGCAGTTCTTTTTCTATCCACATCCTTTTCGAAATGGTAGGAAAGCGCGCGAGGCGTTTTAATACACTTTCGTTCAGTGCATGCATCGAATATATGACTGCCGGCAAGCCGCCTCCACCACTATATTATAGAGAACGCTGAAGAAACTTGATTCGAAAATGCACTCGTTCTGCGCCTCCGGCTCGGGCGGCAACGGCGGTCGCAAAGGTTTTTGATCGCGCTCGAGGGACTAATACGCTTAGACAGTGAAAAACTGGCGGTCCGCATTCAATTTATCGCGCGGGGGCGCGAAGATCCAAAGACCACCACGGCTAGAAACATGCACTTGATTCGCAAACTGGGTAGGAAGTGGAAAGCAGGAAGGCAGCACCACCGCTCGAGACAAGCAGAAACGAAAAACGAAGGAATCGATACGTTTATATCGGTCGCCAAACTGCCACCACACAGTTGAAGGCAGTTGTTTGTGGTCCGTGGTGCAGTAATTCAGGACGTCCTGGACGTCGACACACGTCACCACAAGTCAGGTTGTCCGGTTTGCCACGCACGTAGAGTGTAGCTATAGAGATTGTCGAGATTTGCGGTGAAACAATGTCTTTCACACAGGTTGCAAAAAAAAAAAACTCTTGGTGTGACGTTTTTCTTCAGATGATTTATCAACAAATTCAGATGCGTTTGTATTGCAGTGTCACATGAAACAGTAACACGTTTATTTCGTCGTTATTTACAACATCACATTACCTTTATGTGCGCTTTTTCTGGAAAACGTACAGCTCTTGCAACCAACGAGAACTACGTTTTCTATTTTCGAGATACAGCAAAAGTTTCTTTTTCTAGCCTCTATTCGTAAAGGTTGTAAGTTGGAAGACAAAACCATGAAACGGCATCCGAGGAAAAGGGGTGGAAAATGCTGCGATCCTTTGGAAATGTACAGATGCCACCTTATGTTAGGCGGATGGCGTCTCAGGTGTTTCTGATAGTCTGCTACTTGCAACGCTGCAGGAAAATAATTATTTTAGGACGCTAGCATTCCCCAAACAAAAGCACACACTCACACAACGCTTTCGGTGAACAACAGAGCACCAGTTTGGATATAGAAAAGAACATCAGCATTACACTGTTGGTTCGCCAGGTGGAAAATGCTTATAATCTTTAATATGTTGCTGGGTATACTTGCAGCTTACAGAACACTTTGTGTAAGGCTGCATTCATACTTATTATTTTATTTATTCGCTCATATATTCACCTAAATTGTTAAAACATAAACTAAAGGATTATCATCCTTCTGTTAGTTGTTTTTTTTCTCTCGGTAGGATAAAAAGGAAAATATCGATTGACGGAAGAAAACCAGGAGCAAGCGATTAATATTTGGAGAAAGAAGGATGTCAAAGCTTAAAAAATCTAGATGGTTTCATATTTTAAAACTTAAAACGCAATTATTCTATTGACATTTTGAAAGCAAAATAAATTGTGGATTTGAAAAGTCGATATCAATGAGTTTCCAATACTCTTTTAACAATTTCCACACTTTACACTCCGGTTTTGTTTGATTTTCCATCAACTCTTCAACATAATGTGTTTTAAATATCAAATTCTTCCGAGTGAAAAAGCAATGGAAAAGTTCTGAAACGGGGGCGATGATAGTCGAGAGAATGAATAAAATCAGTTAATTCAAAACGAAGCGGCATAAAACCAAGGATAAGGGAATTAAAATATTTTATAGTCTGGTGACCGTAACAAGGACAAGTTATATGAATTTGAGGATTTTCAAGCTTCACGCGCGAATTGATACAGTCGAGCGACTCGATAAAAAATGTTTTAATGCTTTTAGCATGTCTTCTTTTTTCCCTAGAAGTTTTTCCGATTTACGAAAATAAGAGAATTGTCAGTGTGCATATTAATTTTAAAACTTCAAGTAATCAACATGTAAAGAAGTACACTTTTCCTAAAGATCTCTTACAGATATCGCAGAAATTGTATAGTCAATATTTGTTAGAAAATGTAAAATAGAAAGAAATAAAATAATATTTTAGTACCAACCCAGAAACGTAAGAATATAAGAAGTAAGCTTAACAATAGTCCCCAAATATATTTATGTATATTAACCAACTTGCTACTTATGATGAGTAACGCTTTAAACGCATTACGGTAAATAATCCGTCATGATTAATGAACTGCCCACTATATTCTATGAATAATAAAAGGATTAAATGTCGAACTATCAAATGATGCAAACTTTGAACTCAAACAGATAATAAGTACATTGCATTACTTTTTTTGTATGAAGAAAATCTAAATTAATCTCTATTTATTTATACCCGTCTACATTATAAACTCCGCCCCAGTTTCATAAACTTAACTTTTTTTAAATCTTCTGCATGCTTTATGTTTTTCCTGTTTTGCTTCACGTCGTATTTATTTCGTGTCGGCTATTTGTGTATATATGCAATCTTAATTCAAGTTTTTCTATATTTTTATTACCGCTCTGGCAAGAGCGAAAGAGGCTCGGCAGCGTTCCGGGAACGGGGGCAGATGGAAATGAAAAAAGTTGATATTTATAACTTTTCTAACGGCGGGTACGAGTAATAAAACCCTCGACCGACGACCAGCTACCGACTAGCGACTGCCGAAGAAAAAGAAGAACTGAAAGTCAACGAGGGATGAATAGCACATAAATGGTCTCGTCTATTCTAGCTAGAAAACGGGTGGTAAACTAGAGAACATCTTCATTTTTAATCTCTATTCGGTTATTATGGGAGACGAACTTTCAGACATTCAGACACTTTGTAAGCTTGGACGCTTAGAGGAAATCAAGTGGAAACTAATGATTGGACCGCGATGTCCAGATTAACGATTCTATTCTTTATAATACTATATCATAAAAAATCCATGTTATTCAACAGTGCATACCTGGAATTTTTGGGGGGCTGTAAGATCTCGGCGCTCAAACTTCAAATTCGAAAATTATGTAAATTTTTAAAAATATTCCTCAGTTTTCGGAAAAGTAACTCTTCTGCCTCGTGATCAAGCTGATGTTTGAAACGATAAGGGATGTTAATTTCAAATGGTCGCAGATGCCACCCACATAATTAAATAAGGCTTTAACAACCAAATATGTAAATATACAGCGTAAACGCGCATATTTTTTTATAGCATTTAAACTAAGGGTTGATATTAGACGAAAAAATAAAGTTAGAAGTAGTTTGAAATTGATTTATTATCAATGTATCGTTTCTGGGGCAGATTTTAAAGTAACCGTACAAGCATATTACTTACACGTACTTTATGATGCGTATCAGCATCTGTTTCATCATTTTCTGATTTTGTTGGTAATACGCGGGGTTTGCCTGATTTACCACCCTCATTGCTTTAATTTATGATGCATAAGTAGTATTGAGATGCACCATAGAGAGCCTAAACTTTGTAATGACGATATGATATGTTTATAGACGTGTCCATCACATCTAAACATCGAGCATCGAGGTGTATGTACCTGCCTTTTACAGCTGCTAAGCGCATACCACCCAACCACAAAACATCCAAGCATCAACCACCATCACCAACTACACGATTATAATTTTCAGGGAGCCACCCATATAACAATATTCGGCAACACCAATATATATATATAAGAATAGGGAGGACGGTAGGTAGGGTGCCAGGACATTTGAGGTGAAGCGTATGCACAGCCGGAATCCCGGGAGGTATTCGACCACTATCATACTCGTAGAATATCGCCAAGGTGATGGTTAAATTCCAATATCAATGTTTGGCAAGGCTCATATAGTAATTCTGTGGCATCGTAGGGGTCCCTTTCATTATTTTCATCACAATGAGTTTGTCATTGTTGGTCTTATTGTAGGGGTGAATAGAGGGGTCACGCGAACAAAGAAAGGTGTATGCATTCTTTTTTACAGATGGATAGCTCAACGAAAACATAAAACTTTTTAGATTTTATTTAATTTTGAGCCTCCTGGCGTCATCTACACACCGACGACCGAAACATGAGCCGCACATTTCAATGCATGCATTCAATTGCATTGCATAACAGATTTGAAACGTTACACCACGTTTTGGAGTTATCGACAAAATAATGCGAAATAATGATCAAATGCAAATTGAATTTGTATAATGCGGAATAAATGTATGCGCATATTCCACTTTCCTACTCCAAGCGAGACTTAAAATTATACAAATTAATTAAAACCTCAACTTGCCAAATCACCACAAGTGAAGTAATGTATTGTAATTGAAACATCATCATTATCTAAGATTTATATCTACTATTCAGTATTGAACTCCTATCAACAAGTTGATAATAGGCGACTGCATGTGTCAATTCTTTTGTTGAAGCATTTGTTAGAATATAT
>JAODGB020012154.1:0-10244 GCA_027574905.2 Earota dentata | reverse complement strand
TACTCCCCAATTTGCACCAACACACAAACAAACCCACACAGACACATATCAAGGGCGAGACGTTGACAGTTTGTGATCGCTGATGGCTGATAGCATTTGCCCAATGTTCGCATTAGGGGAGCGGGGAGTGGGGAGTAGGGATGATAATAATTTCCTATTACAATAAGCTCTCACTCAGACGGCACGCGGTGCGTGTAATTAATAACGCATCAATCATGCGTGCCGAAAAGTGTTCATCCTGGTTGGCATTTTTCTCCAATGAAATATCGACCTCGACCATCAGAGAGTCAACTATAAATTCCCGCGCAGCGGGAATATTGTAAACGCCACCAATTCGATTGTTTACCTGCTGTTTTGGGGTGGGGATGGGGGGCAGGCAGTAGAGCTGGACGGGCGGAAATGCGTCAGCTCATGCCCAAAGTGCTTACGCGCGCATATCCTGGCGATCTTGGGGAGGAACTTAAACAATGGCAGGCGCGACGGCGCAGATTGTGTTTGCGATATGAGCGGACGTAAGCAACAATGCCAGCGCCAGGACCAGGACCAGCCTGGATGTTGATTTATGCTTGCTGGGCATTTATGAAATATGCATAGATACAATGATTGACATGGTGATTACTGATTACACGCTTTGAAAGCTCTTAGAGTGATTTTTTTATAAATCCTTGCACTTTGAAATTGAGCACATCATAAATGTTGATGACAATGTTCGCGGTGGTGTTCTTTGAACTCTTGTTGGTTATTAAAGCACTGCGGTTCATAAATTATGCATAAGTTAGCAATGTTTGGTCGTTTTCGGCCGTTTGGGCGTTTGCCGGCTGGAAACATTGTGTATCGTCAGCTTATCGGCATCGGCATGGGGCATGGGCATGATGATAATATCTCGTTGGGGCAATTTCCATTCGCAATTTTACGCGCCCGCATTGCATCGGCAATGAACTGCGTAAATAACTAACCGCCCAACCACCCCAGCCCCCCTCCCTCTCCCCTCCCGCGAACTGCCCGTGCGGGCGCGCGCTCAATAGGCCATTCTCCATGCCCGCGCCCCCATTGTTGTACATTCTGCGTGCGCATATGTTTTTCCGGCGGCGGCGGGGCTCAACAGGCCCCGATAGAGTTGTTGCAAGTTAATTGCTCAAAAGCCGCACACGGCGTGGACCGCGTGGACATTACAATAACAATAATTTCCGGTCGGCGGCTGCTTTTTGTGCGCGTGCGACATCCGACGCGAGGGTGGCCTGCGAGGAGTCGACGATGCCAAAGGAAAGGGGTGGGCTGGTGCTGCGGTGAGCTGCGGTAAAGGGTTCCTAGTTGTTCTGAAGATGATGGCCGCATGTGTGTGCTGTGGGGGTGGAATAGGGCATAGTTTGTCTTACTTGCCTCTGCCCTCTTTGCTCGTCCGCGTTTCGGGCCCCTATTTTCCGCGCTGGCTTTTCGTTTGTGGCGGGCCGAGGGTCGCGCTACCGCCTCTAATTAGCATTGCGAATTATGATGATGGTCAAAACCGCGCCGCCGCCGCCTCTTCGCCAAACTGGCGGAACTTTACAGACTTGAATTTTCGTAATTAGAGTTTCGAACACAGACACTATAACTGTAACTGTAGCGGTAACTGTAACTGTAAAATGCACTCGTTATTTGGCAGGAAGAGTCCATACCCAAATGCACCCCCATTCTACCACTCCCACCACCACCAAGCTCAAGCCCATGTAAGCTGAATGCTGTCAACCAGCACAGAGGCCGTATTACGCTGCGAAATAATGAAAGGATCATGTGAAATCGCGCCGTCATTAAAATGGTATTAATAATGCATGAAAATCTGGATCATTTCCGGGATTAGTGTGTTCCTACTCTCATTATCCTCATGAATCTTGACCAAAGGTCTTAATCCCCGTTTTAAAAAAATTTATAAAACTAGACTTGTTAAAAAGTACATTCTAGTTTTGCTTGTTTGTAACCGAACAGGAAAATTAATCTGTTAGAGTCGTGTGCGTCGGACCTATCAATGCAATCGATCGGTGTCAATTATCGACTGGCAGCACCTTAACTAAATGGATAATGCGGGCGCCACGCACGCCGCTTTGATGGAGTGCATAATGCCGCGGGGGCAATGCATTCGGCTAATTACGGCCGAGTCGATAATGGCATTCCGTTTACGACATCGATTGAGGGTGGTGTGTAGGAGTGGGGGGGAGGGTGCTGCTGGGCAGGGGCGCGAAGTGCATTAATGAGGTTTCATCATCTCCCAAAAGCACTTTGTAATCTTCACACTGCGCAAACACGTCACAGCGAGTGCCACAAGCCACCCCTCTACTGCTCCGTTAATTGACGTCAATACGTGCCGGTGTGACTGATTAATAGCTTCCGTGTAATCGACTTACTAATATTATACGAATATTTAAAAATAGGTAATTTCATAAATGTAGGTCTAAGTGGCAACGGTGAGGGTTTAGAACATGGTTGAGTTGGTGGGCAAATATACATTTCATGCGGCACCGGCAATGCTTCACTTGCTGCACCTGCACTGCACACAGCAGGAGTATTTACATTGTGGTGTAACGTGCATCTAATCCAGGGCCACCAATTGCCGACCGTAACCCCAAACTGCGCTCATCTCTCCTTTCTCCACACTCCGCTCTCTGCTCGCCACTCCGCCTCCGCAAATATTGATATTATGAAGTGGGTTTTGGATATATTTCCGCATGCACAATTAAATTACCCGCAAGCCGCAAGAAATAATATCGACCCTGCAACGCGCAGAATTTAATTAAAAATATGACAACTTAACAATAGTTATAGTCGAATTTCGCGCCGAGTTCGATATAGTTTTTCTCAGCGGCCGACAACGTAAATTACGTATTGGAATGCTGCGGTCGGTGGGGCGTTTACGTTTTCGCTGCGATTTGGCGTCGGCAGTTTGGCGAAACTTTGCCCGCCTCGGCACTCGATTGCGAACTGCTCGGATTGTTCGAAATTAATTTAGAAATACTTGCGGCATACGGCAGCGGCGAGCATCTTTGCCGATCGCAACGCTCGCCGCACAGTTTGAGATTTCGGAGTATTCAGACCTTTCAGACCATTTGCGGTACTTTCAAACATTGACTTCTCATTTATACATCTAAAGATTTAAAAAAAGGGTTGAATTTCTTTATAAAATAACGATGCCCGGCGCCTCCACTCCATGCTGTTCTGTTCTATGCTCTAATTTCTCACCGAGATGATGAATTCTGGAGCGGTGCGTCGTGTGACGGCATAAATTATAAATGTATGCTAATCAAGAGTGAAAATTGCGGCGCATTTAATATTCCACATTCTCTCGAGTCTCTCGGCGTTTTTACATCGCGTCGCTTTGGCGTCGAGCGTGTTATTAACTTTGCGTTTCGGATGCTGTCGGCGGCTGACAGCGACTTGACGCAATTATGAAAATTATTAAATTATGCTGTTTCTGTTTCCCCAGCGAGTACATTTTTCGCATGAAAATGTTTGCAACTTCGATTAGCGCCTGGAATTTAATATGAAATCAACGACGCAACACTAAACGCAGATTGATTAACAGCGCGGCAGACATTTAGAAATAAATGCCAGCCGTTTTAATCGTCCTGGTTGTGATGCGCATCCTGCACACACCTTTTAATAACACGTCCGAGGCAGGGCGGGCGTGCTTCGGACATGTGTCACTTGAAAACGTTTCGGACGACGTCGCGCAGCATTTACATGATGATAAATGCCGGACCATTTGCGGCGCAAATGCGCGTCCATCACTTCCAGATCATCATCGTGACACCTAACAAGCGCGGATGCAAAACAACAGACGTTTTCCGCCCGCCGCCCGCCGCCCACCCGCCGGGCAGTAATTTCGCGTTGCGTAACGCATCCAACCTTTCCATTCGTATTTTTATCCACCAGCCACCCTCGACTGGCCGCAGCCGGCGTGCTTTATTGATTCGCTTCTCTTTTGTGTGTTGCAGGCCGAAATATGGAGCGTCTTCATTGCGATCCTGCGGAAGAGCGTTCGCAATCTGCAGGCGTGCACCGACGTCGGGCTCATCGAGCACGTCCTGAAGCGGCTACGCAACGCCGACCTCGTCGTCGCAGGTACCGTCGTATTTTCCCGCTTCTTCCTGCTGCTGTGCCGCGCTGTCGTCTTATTATTTTCCACAGCCGTCGTTGGCGTGTCGCTTCTTTTTATTCCTTTGTTTAATCGCCATAATAATAACAATAATAGGGATTTCTCCGGGGAGCAAACGGTGGAAGGATGGAACGATGGAAAACGGCGGGCAACGGCGAGGGGGAGAAGGTAAATGGCATTGTAGGCGCGCTGGAATATATAGCTACGGCTGGCTCCGCAGCAGGAGCGCAAAACGTCCGTAAAAATCCCCATCGGGAGAGGCAATAAAAAGAAATTAGAAAAACATTGCGTTATCATACAATGTAGCAGTTTATACGTTGACATTAAAATTGTATGCTCCCGCCCGACGAAGCCCGACTTTTCTTCCCGATAATTATGCATAATACTTTTGTGTAACTTTTATTTTTTATTTTGTTTGCCACCGGATTTGCTCGAATTTACGATGCGCGCATCAGACGGCATAAAATTCTATTTGCACAGCAGCAGGAATATTAATTGCATTTTTAATGTTATTTATCATTCGTGCCGATGTAAACAGCGTGTTATTAATTTGCATACTTTCTTCTTGCAGATTTATTAATAGAAATGTTAGGTGTACTTGCCAGCTATAGCATTACGGTGAAAGAATTGAAGCTACTGTTTGGCGCGATGAAGGCGGTCAACGGGAAATGGGTGAGTACCTGAGCGGCATAAATTTCCACGCAGCTCCGCAGCACTTTTCATTAAAATATAAAATATTTTTCAGCCGCGACACTCGGCAAAGCTGCTCAACGTCCTGCGCCAGATGCCGCAGCGCTCCGGCCCGGACGTCTTCTTCAGCTTTCCAGGGCGCAAGGGATCGGTGAGTTTGTAAACATCTTGCTTTCAGCGCGCGGACCGCCCGGAAAAATACACGCAAACATGAGAGATGGGCAACGGGGTTTGATAACGCATTTAATACGCGCCTAATTTTCCGCTTCTCTCTCTCTCCCTCTGCAGGCGATTGTGTTGCCGCCGCTGGCGAAATGGCCGTACGAAAACGGCTTCACCTTCACGACGTGGTTCCGCCTGGATCCCATAAATTCGGTGAACATTGAGCGCGAGAAGCCCTACTTGTACTGGTAAGTCTCCCCCATCTGCACGAGAAAAAAAAAGCGGAAACGCGTGGCAACCGATTTTATTTATTTCAGCTTCAAAACGAGCAAAGGGGTCGGGTACACCGCTCACTTCGTCGGTAATTGCTTGGTATTGACGTCGATGAAGATTAAGGGCAAGGGATTCCAGCACTGCGTCAAGTACGAGTTCCAGCCGCGCAAGGTAAGCGCCCATACAATTTACCAACTTGGCTCCCCCTTTTTTTTCTTCTTTTTTTTTTCCTTCTTCCTCCTTTTTTATCTAGCACAATTTACGATCTGTTTTTCTGTCATCACTCTCAAACCGCTCTGGCGTATTGTGTGTTGCAGTGGTACATGCTGGCGGTGGTGTACATCTACAACCGCTGGACGAAGAGCGAAATTAAGTGTCTCGTCAACGGGCAGCTGGCGTCGAGCACCGAGATGGCGTGGTTCGTCAACACCAACGAGGTGAGTCCTTCCATCAAGCGCCAGCCGGCTTGACTTTCATCGTTTATCTTGGCGCGCGTCGACTTTAAATCGTAAATTTTGTGCACTGCTGGCACAGAATGCAAGCAGCCAGCGGGGGAGTTTGAATTTGTTGGAAGCGCCGCTTTTACATTCCGCTTGCAAATTAGGTCGGGCGCGTCTCGGCGCCGCAACGTAACGATTCAATCGTGTGCTGTGTCTAGCTCGTACGAATTTCCAAGCGGTTTATTTATTTCCCATAAGAATTTACCCAGCGTGGATGCGCCGGGCGAGATTTGTGGATACTGCGAATGCAAAAGTCAATGCCGCGGGGCGACCTTTTATGCGCGTGGAAATGGCATTCAAATAGGTTTTATGCATTTGACGCCGAGTTGTATCTTGTCCTGGTGAAAATCGAAAATTCTCCCACATCTTCCACCCAAGGGGACCCATGTACCCAACAATTTACATGTTATTGATTGAGCCTGTTATCGGCATTTTTTCCAGCCCTTCGATAAATGTTATATCGGCGCCACGCCGGAGCTGGACGAGGAGCGCGTCTTCTGCGGTCAGATGTCCGCCATCTACCTCTTCAGCGAGGCGATCTCGACGCATCAGATTTGCGCGATGCACCGCCTGGGGCCGGGTTACAAGGTGCGTCCTTCCTTTTTTACGTACTTTGTATCGCTGTGTAATTTGATTGGCCGACGTCGATATTGAACAAGATTGCTTATTACTTCATTACAGAGTCAATTTCGCTTCGACAACGAGTGCCACTTAAGTTTACCCGACAATCATAAACGGGTGAGTGACGCGGGCGCCGGCGACGAGGGCGCGGCGGTTGCCGTCGCCGTCGCCGCGGCCGCCGCCGGCAGCGCGCAGCCCCCCAGCCAGATTCAGATTCCGAATGCATCCGATGCACGTTCCGTAAGCATGCTTTTATTTTTAGTTAATTCATTTTCGTTGCGCGGGGGTGGTTTTGTCCTGTCCGTTCATCGCGCGCGTTCGATGTCGTTATGCGCGCGCGAAATTTCATTACGCTTTAAATTGATCATGCAGCCCGAAAAGCAGAAATGCAATATGCATTAACATGTAATGTTCAGGCCGCGGCTGTCGTTTGCGGACGGGGGTTGTAATCGAGGCGACGCGCTGGGAATGTTGCAGTTAACAGCGCGTCGTTAAAACACCGACGAATATTCTTGGCTGCCTTTATTAAGTATCCAATAATTTCAGTTCGATCGACAAGTAAACGTGCATAACGACCAGCGAAAAGTAGTCTGCACTTTTGTGTTCAATAGGTACCATACAATATTTGCAATGTTTTAGTTGTTTTATGTCCGAGGAAGTTTAAAACAGGTACCGCAGACACCATTCACAAACTCACCACAATTTCAATTTGAGGCTTCATTTTTACTTAATTACAACTAAAATAGTAAAGATTGCAATTTTAATTTGACAGTATGTGAATCTATGCACTTTTATCTTGTACCATATTTTAATTTCAACGTTATGAGTTTTAACGATTTTAAATTAATTGCATAGTGAATGTACATTACACATGTATGAACATTGAAATTGTGTGAGCTGTGAGTGAGCGCTCTGAAATAATTTAATGTAAACTTGTTTAGTAATTATTTTTATACCGCGCGTTCAATCCTCTTTTCATGTAATCCCAGGGCAGGTTTAATGCAAACCTTCCGCGGCCGTGAAGTGTGATTGTACCACGCGCGTAATTCAAACATTTTTATTTAAAAGTGCTCGGTGGCGCAATTTTCATTAACCAGAAATACAGGCAAATGTAGTTAACTCGCGCATTTGCATTGACACGTCGCAACGTGTTTTTAATTACGAAGTGCATCCACATAGTTAATGGCTGCCGCTGTTGTTACAACTGCATTTGCATCTGTGCCGCCATGTCCTGTCGCAGCATTGGTTTGGTTTTAGTTTGCGTTTCCGCTCGCGCTCCCATTTGCCGTTTCGATAATGTGTGTTGTATGAAGGGCTGTTTTTGTTGTGCTCGTATAATCGTATTATATGGTTGGTATGTTTTGCGTAGTGTCGCCTCTCCCCCATTATGTTTTGCCGCGCGCGGCGGCGCGTTTTAGATTTTCAGCGCACGTAACTCTTTGATGTGTGGCGTTGGTATTGTTGTTGTTTTGCGTCGACTAGTTTCAGCGCCGATGCGTGCTTGCACAATCATCGCTATATATAAATTATTCACTCGCAGGTCCTCTACGACGGGAAATTGTCCAGCGCGATTGTGTTCATGTACAATCCGGTAGCGACGGACAGCCAGTTGTGCTTGCAGTCGGCGCCCAAGGGCAACATCTCCTACTTCGTCCACACACCCCACGCACTGATGCTACAAGTAAGCCGGCTAATTGAACATTTAAATTGCCATTCAATTTGGGAACGAACCCGCAACCCGCTGATGTGATTTTCATGTAATGCAACATCGAAATCTGAATTTATTTCCGCATAGCTCTGACTTCTCGGGCGTGATTTATACGCGCTAATATCTCGACGTTAACGCTATCTTTTCGGACGCTCGCCCTGGGTCTGAATTTATGCCCGTTATAGGTATAATAAAAGAGTAATCATTCCGCAAAGGTGCGCCGTGCTTTTCTCCCCTCATGCTCGTGCGAATAGTGCGTGGCGAATAATATATTACGCCGCATTACGAGAAAATGGCAGCCTGCGGAGCAGGGTAATATTTTTATAGCCGTTATATGAACAATAATTCACATGGGTTCGTTCCCCGCTCTCTCACCGCCAAGGAAAACATGCGATTTCAATATGTGTGCTTCCAGGACGTGAAGGCAGTGATAACGCATTCCATCCACAGCACGCTGAACTCGATCGGCGGCATTCAGGTGCTCTTCCCGCTGTTCTCGCAGCTGGACTCGCCGTACGAATGCGCGACGACAACGGATGCCAAGCGCGATGCGACGCTATGGTAATGAGTCGCCTCCAAGCGCAGCGAAACTTTAACTTGACTAACATAACATCAATTATGTGCCTGCTTTTGCTAGTTCGAAGCTGCTGGGTTTCATCTGCGAGCTGGTGGAGACCTCGCAGACGGTGCAGCAGCACATGATCCAGAATCGCGGCTTCCTCGTCATCAGCTTCATGCTGCAGCGCTCGTCCAGGGAGCACTTGACGATCGACGTGCTCGGCTCGTTTCTCAGCCTCACCAAGCACCTCGTCACCTGTTTGAGCGCCAACAGCGAGCTGCTTCTGAAACAGGTAAGTCGCCGATTGTCCGTGGCTCTCGGACACTTGTACATAACGGAGCGGGAAGTGATAGTATTAGGCGCCTCCACCAAAATAAGATGAAACCCACCCCTCACTGCACTCCACAACATCCAACGCGAGCGCGCGGACGATTTACCTTGCGAGCGTAACTAATTTAGCGCAGAGAGTCTTTCCGATGTTGTTTGTTCTCTAATGGTGTTTCTTACAGAGTTGATAGGTGGTATAGTTCTCTAAGGCATGCGAACGTCTCTTTAACTTAACTACTACTATTATTACTACTACAATACAAATAGAACGCATAGAAGTGCTTGGTTTTTAATTTTGAGTCTTCTTCGAATGTTAGTTTTTCCGTTCATGTTAGTTTTCTTTGTCGACTTTGTCCTCGGATGACACCCGCTGTGCTTTTGTTATCGTCTCGGTGGCTTTATAAATTAGTGTGTGACGACGAGCCGGCGCCGGCGAATTTGCATATAAATTAAATTGTTCTAATATCGGCCGGATTATTAGTTGTCGCCGTATGCGGGCGGCGCACACCAGAACTGTCCCCGCGGTGTTTTCCAAATTGTCGCAAAACAAACGCCCTCAGCGCATGCATTAATTATTAATTAATTTCAAATCAACTTTAACTCGCAGAGTAAATTTCCATCGAAGTCGTTCTTTTATTATTCATGTCATTTCCATGCGCCGCATGAAAAATATATCAACTCGCTGCCACTATGCAAGCAAGCAGAACTTGCACAAAGCCGGAGCGCTAATTAAGTTGTAAATTTGTTAAACATTTGTAATTTCAAGTGCTTGCTTTACCTGCTCCCTGTCAATACGCGGTTATTTCTCGCATTTAATATGGAAATTAGCGGACGCTGCATGCCGTTTTTATTGAGTTTTCGCAATGATTATCAAGCGAAATCTGCGGTATATCCCGTACTTTTTACCACATTTACAACATTTTCCCTAGTTAAGTAGCGTGCTATGGTTAAATAGGTTCGTTCAAAAGCTTCACGTTTCGATTTTAATTACGACTCGTTTCGATTGAAATGTATGCCGCATCGAATTGCGCTCCCATTGCTAATTAGTAATGAGTTTCCGGTAACGATGTCAGTTTAATTATGATTTTTAATTATGAAAGTATCATTCGAACTGATTTGTTTGATTATTTTCAATATGACTCAACGTGACGATTTAATTATTTGTTTAATGAAACGTGCAGTTTTTGGAATTAATACAGTCGATGTCTCTGGATAGTTTAGTTAGACATTTATTTAATTATTGGCTCTCTAATCATCTAAAATTCTAAATTAACGCAT